>VWPU01000126.1:0-29678 GCA_013398955.1 Callaeas wilsoni | reverse complement strand
TGCGGGCCCCGGGAGCCGGGCGGAGCTTCGTCCGCCGCGGCGGGGAGGAGGCGGGCACGGCGGTGGGGGGCTCCCGTCCCCGTGCCCGCCTCCTCCCCGTCCCCTCGGGGCCCTCTGCCGCCCGGCCCGGGCTGTCCCGGAGCCCGCGTCCCCCGTGGGGGCTCCTCGGCGCGGGGAGGGAGGGACCCCTGCGGGGTTTGGGAGAGTCCCGGGGCGCACCGGGGTCGGGGCTGGCGGGGTCGAGGGATGCGCCGGGGTTTAGGAATGTGGCAGCGCTGATGGCTGTGCAAGGGATGCTCGGAGGACGAGAAACGTACTGAGATCAGAGGACGTCCGAGGCTGAGGGATGTGCGGGGATCGAGGGCTGTGCAGGGGCTGAGGGATGTCCCGGAGGAACTGCCCGTCGGATGGGGGCGAGCGGCTGGGGAAAACTGGGCTCCTAAATCCTTCTGCCTGGCCTTGGGGCCGCAGCTCAGGGCCGGGGGGCTCAGCCTTCCTGCTGGGACCCCTGCTCTTGCCTTTCCCAGAGGCTCAGCGGATGGACAAGGCTGTCCTGGGTGAGCTCCTTGGAGGACACAAGATGGACAATCATGTCTGCGTGATGCGGGAGCTGCAGCGGCTGCCAGGGAGAGGGAAACCAAGGCAGAGGGAGGGGAGCTGCCTGTTAACCAGAGGCTGGGCTGGGACTCGGGCTGCTCGGCTGCCTTTGCCCTGTCCCCTGGGGCCACCCGGCCAAGCCGCAGAGTCGCCTCTGGTCCAAGGCAATCTGTGATTAATTTGCAAGGATGTAAATAGTATTTAAAAAAGATAAAAGTGCAGAATAAATGCTTCCTGGCAGATATGTCAGTCAAGTTTCTGTTCTCTCTACTGTGGCTGGCTCATCTCGTTTATTTATATTAATTGCAGTCTGGTAATGGCTGGGAGCTGCTGTACAAAGCCATTGCTGCAGGGGTCCACAGAGCAGGATCTCAGAGGAGGAGAGCACGGTGCCCCCTGTGCCTGCTCTCCCCGGGGCAAGTGAGGGGCTGCACAGGACTTCGAGAGCTCCCCAATGGGTTTGCTGCGGGAAGGCAGCGTGAGTGAGGGCTGGCTGTGTGAAGCTGAGCCTGGGGTGCCTGGTCCAGCACAGGGAGAGGGGGCTGGAGGCTGTAGCCAGCGGGCGCTTAGCTCGAGGCAGCGTGCGGGAGTCCTCATCCCCAGCATCGGCTGTCCCAGCACCAGGAGCTGGGAGAAGTCTCCTCTGATTACCGTTGCCATTAATGTTTGCGGGGCCACGGTGCTGGGAGGCGCAAGGCACAATGTGGAGCCCCAGGGAGCAGAGCAAACGCACACTGTGTGACAGCTCCTCTTCCAGACGCTGTCCGAGCTAAGCAGACCTGACACCGCTGGGAGGAGGGGAGCCAGTGCATCCACTCTGCTCTCTGGGGAAACTGAGGCACTGGCATGGTGTCCCTGCATCAGCTGAGGGGCCTGAGGATGGCCACAGCGGCTGTGGGGCCAGTGTGTCAGGTGGCCATGAGCATGGGATTTCAAGATAACCAGCTACAAGCCATGACTGCACATGCTGTGCTCAGCAGCGCGCTGGGACCGAGCTAAGAAGGCTTTTGGAGAGGCCGGTGAAGCCAGTGTGGCTCCCTGTTGGGCAGCACCGGGCGGATGTTGCAGCCACAGCCCTCCTGCCCGCCTTGCCTCTCTGCAGGCAGCCGGCACTGCGAGGAGTGAAGCGGCGCTGAAAATAAGCTCCGAGAAAATGAAGGCAGCGAGCATCCCATCAGGAGGGCGAAGGCGGCGCTGGTTTGTTGCTGGCTGGGTCGGGGGGATGGAGCAGGAGCTGCACAACCAGAGCCCCAGCAGTGCCCAGGGGACCTCAGTATTGCACCTCACCCGGACCAGGGGATTTTTGGGAGCGACAAGGATAGGCTTATCCCCCATGTCCCTCAAATCAAAGCATGAGGTGGTTTTTCTGTAAACAGCCACGATTCCAGCCAGCAGGCAGCTGTCAGCGTTGGGCTCCCGGAGACAGGCATCCACCACCAGGCTGCCCTGTGGCTGCTCTCGCCAGAGGCAGCAAGACTGGGCAGGGGGCAGGGGGCAAAGACCACGCTCTGATCCAGTGGCTGCCAGCCTGGTGCAGCCCCCAGGGGGATCCCCGTGTCCCTGCCCCAAAGCTGTCCCTGTCACAGTGCCAGGCTCTGCTAATAGGAGACATGCAGACAACCGAGACTGGGTTTGCTCAGATGGGGAGAAAAGTGGGATATCTTTTTTCCCTTTCCCTCTGCTATCATTGAGTTCACATCAAACTGCTTCTTTGAGGCCAGACACTTACCTGCCTCAAATCTGCCTGGCTCCAGAGCCTGGAGAAGGTCTGTGCCAAACCACACTGCCTGTATCCCAACCCCTCTCTGCTGCTCAGCCCCGCATTGCCACATCTATATATTTAATCCTGTCTGATAAATGAAACCCTGAAGTGTATTTACAGACAACACAATTACAAGGTGGGGGTGAGTCATTTGACCCCTTGAAAACAGGTTTGGGCTTTTTTCCAGAGAAAAGGTTCCGTGCTTAAGCTCTGTTTCAGGATAAAGACCAGTTTTGTGCTATTTGTGTTGAGGGAGAGGAGGACAGTAGGCAAAGGAGTGCACTTTGCTCTTCATGTAGGACCACAAAGTTGTCCTGCTGCTTCCCACTCATCCTTGGTCTCTCCTTTGGAGTAAGCACAGAGATTTGCCTTTGCCCTGGAACCAGGAAGACCTGAAGCATCAGGAAGGACAGAAGCTTCAGGTGGGCACAGGTCTGTAGTGGGCTTTGAGGAACCTGCCTTGGCACCCCTCCAGCAGGCTTGGAGGGTGAGTTGCTCTGGGGAGGGCTTGGTAGCAGCTTAGAGGCAGCTCCTGTTTTGGGGGCATTGCTTGCTCTGCATCTTTGAGCCCCAGACCCAGTGAAGGGCTGGCACATGGGTCAGGACAGGATAACAACTCTGCACTTCATCAGGCACGGAGTCCACAGCTCTGGGAGACTGTGCTTACTGTAATTATTAGAAAGCATCACATCACAGGCTCCTCCATCCTGTCTCCTAATTCTCTCCTGACTTCCTTCCCCTCTCCCAAGGCTACCAGCCAGCCCAGCCAGCTCTGGACATCCTCCTGTCTCTTTAGTCCCAGGACTGGGATTTTCTTTTGCAGAAACCAAGGTGTGAAATAGAGCTGCTGCATCCAGAGGGCTCTGCCAGGCAGCAAGCATGCAAGAGCTTCTGTGCACTTCTTCTCTGGACCAGCTGCTTAAATGCTTAATGAGCCCTGGGGAGCAAAGCACTCCTTGTGAAAGATTCAAGTTCTCTGTTGCCTTCAGTTTAGGGTTATGTCAGCTCTAGCTCTCCTTTCCCTTTTTTAATCCTCTGACCAGTGAAAATAAGGGAGACCAGGCACAGTCTCATGACTGTTTCTAAGGAAAGCAGTAAAACAAACAGGAAAACCCCACGTGCCTACACTCAGGGAGAGGACATCCCTTCCACCCTGGGGAAACACGGAGGCAGACTCCCCCAAAGCAAACATTTTGAAGCATTTAATGGGGTGTGAAATTAATGCGGGAGAAAACACATTCTTGTGGGTGGCTGTGCACTGCTGCCAGCCTGCAGCTCTCCATGGCTGCCCAGCGTGAGCCCAGTTTGGACACTGAGTTGTCATGTAATGTCACTGTTTCTCCAGTGTCACGCTGGTCCCTGCCTTTCCCTGGAGAAGCTGTAGAATAGGCTGTGGGTGCTTTCCTTGCCCAGCAGGAGAAAAAATCATCTCATTGCAATAAATGGTGAAGGGATGGTGCTTTGGCAGGGAGACTGGGGCCCCACTGGCACCAGAGCATGGGCAGAGAGCCCAAACCTCCCCCCATTTCTTAGCAGGGCAAACAGGCACTGGGTTTGGGTGTAGCTACCAGAGGGACAGGGCAGGATGTCCCTTTCTGTGGCCTGGGAAGGTCATGGGTTGCAGGGGTATTTGGAGCTGCTCCTAAAGGAAGGTGGCACCATGGTAAGGGAGGAGGGGACAGGTGGCACTGGGGAGCCCAGTGGGGGCTTGGTATTTATGCGGCAGTGCCAGCAGGACCCAGTGCCTCACCAAGCCAGGCAGGGTGACCCAGAGAGGACTTCAAGGTGAACTGAGACATTGGTCCCACCTCCAGCAAATGTTGCTCTATGATTTTGTGGCACTTTTCCAGGCTAAAAATACCCCTGATGCTGGTGTTGGGGGTGGGCTCTGCGTGCAGCGGCTGTGAAGGGACGCGCTGTGCTGCGGGACTGGCCAAGGGCAGCTGGACCATCAGGCTGGGGTGGCCCTGCCAGCAGCCATGGGGCTGCTCCTCCTGCTCCACGAGCAGCCAGGCGCACAGGTCACCTCTTCCCTCACTCCAAATGACCTGGCACCTCTCTCCAGGGCCGTGCCAGATGCAGCTGCTCATCCATCAGTCCCCAAAATACCGTGTGGGGACAGAGCTTCCTCAGTGAGCACTCTGAGCTGGATTTCAGCCCAGCACCGGGTTCTTTGCTGATCCCAGAGGGTCACTTAGGCTCATCTGGGAGCTCCTCAGGGGATGGGATGTTGCAACAGGGCTCATTTTCCTAACGAGGCGCAGTGAGGCCTGAGGACTCAGCCCATCACTGTGGTTGTGGGGCTGCTGCATTTGCTAAGGAAATGTGCTCCCAGATGCTCCATACAGCTGTGAGGGGACATTATTGGACTGAGAGGGCACTTACCTGTTCCTGTGTGTCCGAGCTGCTGCGGGGCTGGGTTTGGGACACTGGAGTGCGTGGCTGGAGGGGGCACTGTGGATGAACCTCTCTGAGGCTTGGATGCAATCCCAGTGTGGCAGGATCCAGCTGGGCCAGCCCCATCCCACGTCAGTGCCCTCCTGGTCATGGGGAGCAGCTTAGTCCTGCTCCTCTCTGCCCTTCCAAGCAGATCACCCAGAGCATCCCGGAGCCCCTGGGCACCTTTCCTGCAGGTTGGGAAATGTTTCAGCTCTTGCTCTCCTGAAAGCCATCAAAGAAAAGAGAGTCCACTGCTTGTTCTTCAAAACCAGCCTCTCATCAGCAGGTGCTTATCCTCATCTGGCTAACATATTTCTGATATTTTATGGAAGGTTCTCAAAGAACTATTTTGTGTACATCCCACCCATCACATCCAACCAAGTGACTGCCACCCTGGCCTGAAGACATGGACTGGATGGTCCGAACTTTCCTTTGTCTGTCCATGGGCTGCAGACCTTGTGTCTCCTGGCGCTGGTGGTGCTCTGCTTTGGGTGAACCGTGTGGGTTGTATTTGCAGATAGAGCAAGCGAGGAGGGAACTGCAGAGAGAGGGAAGGCTGGAGCAACGGTACTGCCTGATCCTGTGACCTTGGCAAGCCGGCAGGATGAACAGGGAGATTTAATTTAGATAAGTGTCAAGCAAGACTCTTGGGGACAGCAGCAAAGCCTGGCACAGATTCCAAACCCCTGAGAGGACACCTCGCTTCCTCAGGGTGCTGGCCTGACCCCTGCTCTGGTTGCCTCCAGCATTTCCAATGACTCTGGAGAAAATCTACTGGACTTTGACACTGCAAGACCCCTCAGCCCTAACCTCTGCCTTCCCCTCACTGTCCGCAGCTCTTTGCCCTGCCTGAGCATGGGAGAGGAAGAGCTGCTGTGCCAAAACAATGCCTCAGCAACTGCTGGGCTAAGGGGTGGCAGTGGGGGAGTGGGGAGAAGGTCAGCGTGGTCCCCCAGTCTCCTCCCCATTTGGGGTACCCAGCTCTGTTCATCCTCGGCCACGGTTGCCATGGTGACGCACATCTCTCTCTGCAGCAGGAGCACTGGGGTTTGATGAGCTCTGTTCACTGCTCTGGCTTCCACAGCTCTCCTGCCTTCAGCCCCAGCAGTCTCCAAGCAGGAAAGCAGAAGGAGATCTCCATGAGCAGACCATGGGGTCGTGCTGTGTGCCATTCTCTGTAGGCTGCTTGCCCCCACCTCCTTGGATGGGACTGGTTTTATTTTTTCTTCAACTAGAGACACCAGGAGGGACAAGTTTGGAAAATGGAACATTACACAACAGATGGCAAGTGCAGAGAAGAAGGAATAAGAGACCAGGCCCTGTGCCCCCTGCCCTGGGCCCCTGCTGCTCCCCTCCACCCCCAGCATGGCCTCTGTGGTGGAGATGGAGGATTTAATCAGATGGCAAATCTTCCCACTGCTGTGCAGATACAAGAGCAGCAGGTCAGGCAGCAGCCGGTTCCAGGTGTGGGAGTCAGTGTGCGGAGATGCCACGGTGGCACCTGCATCCCACAGAGCTGGTAGATGTCACTGTGCCAGAGAAGCCATGGCTGGGAGGGGACAGCATGCTGACTGCCACTGGGGGGGTGTTGGTCGTGTGGCTGCAGAGGAGGGTGCCATGAGGAGCCTCCTGTGATCCCGGGTTCATCCCCACCCCGTCCTCTGCCTCCCGCTGCTGTGGGCTCTGTGCTGTCTGTTCTGGGGTCCCTGCTGCAAGTGGCATCCTGGCAAAGCATCTCCTCTGTCCCCATGTCACCGCCTCGCCATCCCCAGGGCTGAGGCTGATTCCCCGTGCAGCTGCTGGCACAGAAGGGCTGCACAGGGACATCACCTCAGGAAAGGTAATGCCTGGAGCCACAAATGAGTCCATGGTCCCCAGAGCCAGCCTGGGAGAGGAACCTGCGTGGTGTCCGTGGGCTGTTCCCAGCTGGAGGGGGGCACAGGAGGGTTGTATGACCACTGTCCCCAGTCCACTCTGAGAGCTGCCTGTGTCTGCAGCTCTGGGGAGAGGCAGTGGGTGCCAGGTGGGCAATGTCTGCATCTCTCACACTCACCTCCCAGTCCTACTGTTGGGTTTGCTCTCCAGGAAACACCACAGCACGGTCTCTGTGGCTCAGGCACAGGGAGCTGTGACGGTAATGCCACCCTGGGGGTGGTCACTGCTGTCCTTTTGCTGCCCAGCTCAGCCATCATCTCCCAGTGCCCACTTGCTCATCCTTCAGGAGAGCCCTCCTGCTGCTGGCACCTGCTGGGCATCCTGCCAGCCTGAGGAGAGGGCTCAGAGCAGCTGGGTCAGACCCTGTCCCCTGGTCCCTGAGAGGGGCATCACCCTGGCATGCGTGGGAACTGGGGCTGGCATGGGGAGAGCCATGAGAAACATCTTCCTGGGCTCTAGAGAGAAGTACAGGGACAGGCTCTCTCTCTGTGTAGGAATCCAAGACTGAACACTGCAGGCACAACCTCCACTGCTCAAGGGCTGTTCTGACTGACCCAGGACCTCCCTCAGCATCACCGGACCTCCTGTGGGCTCGGGGAAGGTGTGGGACAAGTTAACGCGTCCTTGACTGTTTGGAAGCACATGAATTCACCTGAGCCTTTTAAAATGGGTCCTCTGGGCAGCAAAAAATGAATGGGGACACCCCAGAACTGAGCCTGGTGCTGGCATTGCCTGCACCCTCCCTTTATAGAGCCCACTCCAGCTTCACAGAGACAGAGAGATCCTGGGCTGTATTTGCTGTTCTCATATTCCATCCCCTCCAAGGAGGCAGGATGACATTTGTCTTTCGCTTCCAGGATTTTCTGAAAAGTAAATGAGAACAGTTGAAGAATATGACCCCATGAACGGCAGAGTGAGAGAGTAATGAACAGCCTGGAGAACATCAGAGTGAGGCATCTGTTTACCCTCCAGTAGGAAGAAAATCAAAGAGAAAAGCAGTGGATGTGAAAGGCAAATCTGCTGGAAAAGGAGCCAGGGGAAAAGAAATCACCTTCTCCACAAACCTGTAATTAATCTGAGGGACTCATTGCACTGGGTGAGAAGCTTGCAGGGAGTTTCTTTTAGAAATTAGAAACCAGACTAAGAAAGTTGTTTGTACCACTGTATTATCCCCAATTTCTGCATTAAATAACAGGGCTGTCTGGTGGATAAAAGGGGCAGTGAGCAGCCTTCCAGTGCCTGGGCTGCCCTCCCATCAGCTGGGCCCTGGCTAAGGGCACTGCACGTGCCATTGCTGGCACCTCTTGGGGGTACCCGGGGTTCTGCTGCCAGCAGCTGCCTGAGCCCCTGATCCCCCCCAGGCACAAACACGGCCTGAGCACCTGCACTCAGCTGGGCGACACAGCCTGTGAAAGGTGTGGGGACAGCAGTGAGGCTCCTGCATGTGTCACCCTGCCCCGAGCACGGCTGGGGAGTTGGTGACCCCTCCTGCCCCCCCAGCAGTGAGCCCAGGCACAGTGCACAGGCTGGACAAGGTCTTCCAAACTTACAGACTTGGTAGGTTTAAAAAATCAGGCTGCTGCAGAGGGAAACATCAGCCAGACACACCAAAACAGAAGGGCAGACATCTGCTCATCTTCTCTGAAGAGTGACTGCGTGGGAGGTGAGCTCATCTCGGTGCCATCCCTGCTGGCCAGCACCTCCTGGCTGCCTCTGTGGTCCCAGACAAAGCCTGGACAGGCAGGAGATGAGTGCTGGTGCCGGGAAGGAGGGCTCTGTCCCCGGGTTATCCGGCAGGGCTTTCTTGCAATGCCTGAACCCTGCTTGCTGGGAAGGGTCCTGAGAGCCCCAGAGCATTCCTGGGGGGCTCAGGGTGCAGGGTCCTGCTACTGCTGGACCCCACACCCAAGGCTGGCACCCTCTGCCCAGCCCTTGGCAGAGCCTCACAAGGGTTTTAGCCTCTCCTCTCCTGAGCAGCCCCTGCCCTTCCTCTGTCATCCTGCAACACTGGCCTGTCTGTCTGTCCTTCAGCACGCCTCCCCTGTCCTCTGACAACCTCTACCAGCGTCTTCTTTTTTTAATTTAATTTTTATTAGCACATTTTGCAGCCTTGCGGCAACCTGGGAATACAAATAGGACAGTGAGGACAGCCAGGCCCGGGCAGCGGGGAGCGGGGCTGGCTCCGGAGGGAGTCCTTGGCATCCCGGGAGGAGGCAGCTGGACAGATGCTGCTGGAGCCACCAAACCTTCCCACGGTCGCTGTCCCCTCTTGGTTTGGTCAGGGCCACCTGGGAAAACAGGAGGTTTTGCACGGCAGGGAAATCCCTGCTGCTCGGGTTGCCCGGCCGGGGTGGTTTCACCCTGCTGGTGGGTGAAGCAGGGCAGGGAGGTGGGTGGAGGAGGAGAGTTAAAATCAGCAGCAGATGACAAGAAATTCAGCCTGACCGGGGAAGCGAGTGCCTAAAAATAGCAGCAAGGTTCTGAGCTGTGACAAGATACGCTGGGATTTCTCCTGCTGACAGATGTATAATGGATAAGGGCACTGCACGTGCCACTGCTGGCGCCTCTTGGGTGTACCCAGGGCTGCGCCTGCATTTTGGGGAGCAGAGTGGACAGACTGTCTGTGTTTAGCAGGGTCAGCACTCATTTTGGCCACTGTGCATCTTTGGAAACCCGGCCCGATGCCCAGGGGAGTGCAGAAAATGAGGAGTGCAGGGAGCACAGCCTCTGTGGGGCTGTAAGCAAAGAAATCAATTAGCGGGGAACACAAATCCTCTCTGGAACTGCAGGAAACCCCCTTCTTCCAGCTGGCCTCCCTGCTGCCTCCTGCCTCACCCCAGGGAGGGCTGCCTGCACGCCCAGCATGTGCTGGGAGGGGGCAGGACAAGCAGGAGGCTGTCGTGTGCCATCAGAGCGATGGGACAAGTGTGACAGTCTGTGGTGATTGTGGATGAGGTGGCTGCACGTGGAGACAGGACAGGGAGGATGCTCTGGTCCTCTGCCCCACATGCTCCTGCTTGCTTTTCCACTTCACTTCTCTGCCCTAAAGTAGTGGAGTGGCATGAATCAGTGGTGCCTGTGTGGCTGGCCCTTTGCCATTGATGTCCCTTGCTTGTCTCCCCCATCCCCAAGTTTGCTGCCTAGGGAAAGTCTGAGTCTGAGCTGCAACTGTGAAGAGTAAATCCCACAAAAACTCCAGAGAGTCCTTTCCACGTGGGGAGTGTATTTAGAGACGTGCATGTGTCCATCCAAATACTTCATTTTGGTGCAGCCCTCTGCAGCAGCTCAGTGCAGATCGTGGGTGGCTGGGGAAGGAAAAGCCCCTCCAAGCCTTCCCCCTGTCTGCCCCCAGCACACCTCGCAAGGGGCAAAGTGCGGCAGTCGCAGGCTTTATTAATGAGGGCTCCTAGCTAAGCCCTTCATTTCCCTGTGGGGGGTGGGGGTGGTTTGGGCATAACTGGTCACTGCCCAAGGGGCGGAACAAATTGCAAGGTGATCCATATTGATTTATAAGCATGTTTATTTTTACCAGCCTGGCGTGTTCCCCTCCTGGCTGGCAAATAGGGATGCGTCCTCCCTTCCCCACCTGAGTTTTCTCTGGCAGGGACGAGCCAACAAGAGAACTTTGATGTGGGCTGGCAGGCTCCCTGCAGCTCCCCTGGGGCCTCATCCAGGAAGGGGCTGAGCTGCAGGATTGCTCCAAGTGTGCAGAAGGATGCGATTGTGCACTGAGGGTTTGCAGCAGAGGCTCTCACAAACTCTCCAACTGAAATGCAGAGGGAGAGGGATGCAATAAGGGCTTTCCAACATCCCCATTGTCCACAGGTGCCCCCCGGGCTCTGGTCCCCGTAGTGCAGGCACGGGGCAGTGTTTGGGGTGAGCTGTGGGCTGCCCACCCAGCTGCTTGGGGCAGGGCATCCTCCATGCTGGCAGAGGAAACATTTTCCTGCACATTTTCTTCTCCCTCAAGCCTTAGAAATCCAGGGAGTGGATTTCTCTCTTTTCCCTGTCTTGCAGCCCTGCTCTGGAGCATCCACGGAGCACTGCCAGGAGGTAGGGGCTGGTCCCTACTGCCACTAATGACAGGGCCAAGGGGCTTCTGTCCCACTTTTTGTCATCCACCTGCTGACAAAAAGTGCCCAATAGCCAAGAATTTTAAGCCATTTTGTGCAGAAATCACAGTTCCTCTTAGCTGCTCACCTTGAGCCAAATGAGGTAAAACTCCCCTCCAGAGTGTTCAGAAATGGCAGAGTCAGCAAGCCTGGAATTTCTGTGGAAGCAAAAAGAGGGGCAGATATGTTTTTCCCCCATGTCATATTTTATTCTTTTCCTGTTATGTTGCATTTTATATGTTTTATTTATGGGGGACTTTTTATGTAATACTTTTTCCTCCTGGTGGCTGGGGGTCTCTCTGGGCTTCCCTTGGATGCAGGCAGGGCTCTGCTGGGTTCTAGTGGCTGAAGGGGTTATGGTTATTTCCAAAAGGGTGTTGCAAGTCTGTCACCTTCCCATGGCCATTTCGAGGTGATCGTGGCCAGGTGACATCGCTGCCAGGCCACCTGGGTGCCACCTTGGGAGCTAAGGGAGTTGTCCAAGGATGCTGACCACAGTGGTGGCAGAGGCTCCCCCTGCTCCATTGTCCCTTCCCATCCCACCTCTGGCTGAGGACACCAGGCAGCCCCTCTGCCATCCTGCCTTGCAGTGGGAAACTGAGGCAGGGAGCTGTGCCCTGCTGATGTGGGGTGCAGTTGGCCACCACAAAGCCCTGGCAGCATTTTCACAGATGCCCAAGTGGTGTTTCCCCCCCTTCTCACCTCTGGGCAAGCCGAGGGGTGGCTGTTTGGGTGGGTGGGGAAGGAGCAGGGTCCCCACAGTGTGGCCCACCCTGCTCCTAGCCTGCCACAGACCAGAGACTCCCCAGCCCACCAGTGTCCCCAAGCCCAGGGACAGCCAGGCCCTGCCACCTCGCTGCCTGGCACAAAGTGGGGCATTGAGGGACACAGCAGGGCTTTGTCCACCCTGTGCCTGCCGGGAAGGGGCCGGTTGCCCTCTGCAGGCTCCCTTGGCCCTGTGCTGGCTCTACAGCTGCAGGGGACCAGGGACACCCATGGGAACTGTGGCACCCACGGGACACGGGGCACCCAAGGGACCAGGCTCCACCTGCTACAGCCCTGAGGCCATGGGGACTCACGAGTGTCCCCACCAGAATGCCATTCTCCACGGGGGTCATGGGGCTGGGGAAAGTAGCTGCAGGATTCCCACTAGAAGGGGGAAAGCTTCCAGTTCGGAGCCCCCAAAAGCTGAAAGCAGGTCCCTGGGATGGGGAACCCCTATTTCCTGCTGCCAGGTGCTGGGAGTCAGGGAGGTGACAGGAGGACACCACTGCTGTCCCACAGGGCCAGATTCCCACACTGCCACAGCGGGCAGCTGGGACAAACACAGCCCGACGGGCCTGGGGGAGATCCCCAGCGCCACCAATGAGGGGGGACAACCCCCTTCCCTGCCCCCAGACTGCTCTCTTACTTTTTCAAAAGCCTTTTACCCCAAGAGCCCTGAGCGGGGCCATCGGGCAGCTCTGCCCCGGCAGCCCCAGGCACCCGGGAGCTGGCAGCCAAGGGGTGCTGGGGGGGCCGGGGGAGGGCGGGCCCGGTCCCTTTAAGGGGGGTGGCTGTCACTCAGAGAGCCCTTTTCTTTGCTGGAGAGCCGGACAGGCACCCAGAGGGGGAAATACAGGGCGTGGGACCGCCTGGCAGGGGAGGGCTCCGCACACGGCACCGAAGCAGCAGAGCGGGCGGTCGGGGGTTCCACCAAGTCCGGCACCATGGGTGAGTATGGGGTGAGGGTGGGGACACCCGGAGAGCTGCTGCCGGTGTCTCTGGGGACCTTATCCCAGAGCAGAGCCCACTGAAACTTTCCTCTGGCACCGCTGAGGTCCTGGTGACCCCGGCGTGCCCATGCCGGCCATGGGAGCTGCTGAGGGAGGATGCCTTGGCACGGCGGGGATGAGGTTTTCTTTCCCAAGGCAGTTTTCTGTCCCCGTGCGCTGGTGTGCTGTCTGTGGGGGCAGATGCCATCCCCACAGCCTGTCCCACCCGAGCCCTCACCACATGGACTGGAGGGATGAGAGCTCCTGCCTGGGGCTGGCAGGAGCTGGGGGGTCCAGGCAGGGCACTGAGCCCGTCACAGCTCGTGCCACTTGTATGCCAGCGGCCTCGGGAAAACGGAGGCACGCCTCGTGCCTCAGTTTCCCTACTGATACAGCAGAGCTAACACTCACCAGTGTACCCCTGGGATCTCAGGGGTGCTGTGTTCCGGGGGTGCTCTGTTCCCAGGGGTGCCTTGTGCTGGCCCCCTGCCTCCTCCTCCTGTCTGCAGCACGTTGTTTGGCGCTGGCAGCAGCGGAGCCTGGGTACAAGGCTCAGGATTGTGTGGCACAAGGGCTCTTTCTCCCCTCTTTTCCCCTCCCCAGGCTTCCCCAGTGCAGCTTCCCAAAGCACGAGGGGCTGTGGCAGGGAGCCTGGCAGGCCCTGTTGCATCCCGGGACTCGCAGTCCCCTGGGAATGGAGCTGTTCACTGCCCCAGAGCGGGCACCTCCGTGCCATCTCCCAGGTGGCCAAAAATAAAACCAGAAAAGGCGAGTTTGGCCCAGCACCCTGCTGGGTGTACAGGGCCATCCCTGTGGGTCCCAGCGAGGTTGGGAGCAGCACTGCCCAGGATGAACGAGACCCCCCCAGGATCTGCTGCTTCCAAGGCAAACAAGAGGGAGGGGTCCCAGCACTCCCCTATAGCGCTGCCTTTGTTCCCTGTTTGCTCTTGGCATGGGGCAGCCACTGGGGTGGCAGTGCCAGGACAATCCCCCATTGTCCTCGGTGCCACTGTGCAACCTTGCTCCCAGTGGGGAGGGGAGAACTGGCCAGGACCCCACATCTTTCTTGTCCTCTTGGGGAGGAGATAAGCACTGTGGGATTCATGGAGGGAGCGTGGGTTTGGTGTGGGTGCCTTTTTGGCATTCAAGGCAGAAATGCTATGCCCAGATGGGATGTGCCCAGGCAGCCACTGTGCCCTGGGCAGTGGGGTGCCAGAGCCCATGTCCTGGGGAAGGGAAGCAGCTTCCCTGTGCGCAGGTGTTGCACAGCCAGGACAGCAGCTTGTCCCAGCCTAGCTGGAGCCAAACTGGAGCCAGATGCTGGTGGGTGCAAACCCACCTGGCTGTCTGCCCCCAAAGCAAGCAGGAGAGCAGCTGGCTGGGCACCTCCAAACCCAGCCCACTGGGAAACTGAGCCAACACTCCTGCATGTTAGAGCCCTGACGTGCAGAAGGAGCAGGTGCCCATGGCCTCACTGCTGAAAAAATCCAGCATTTAGGCACTCCAGGCAGCACACTGGCGTGTGTCCTCACTTTCCCTGCCCACACACAGGTCCTGGAGGACTAAACCTATTACACAAGTGCTGTCGTCTGTGGAACTAACACGGCTCCTTCCTATAAGCACATCTGCCTGCATAAAGGGGTGGCTGCAGCCCAAGCTGCCTGCGGGGTGCCAGGCAAGGGACAAGTGCCCAGGGTGCCACCTGGAAGTCCAGAGTGCTTGGCATGTGTGCTGGCTCCTGCTGTGCTGCCCCAAGCATGGCCACCTTGCTGGATCTTCCCTGAGGTTTGTCTCTGTGAAGGTGCTGGGTTCCCCTCCATCTCTGATGGCAAAATAAAGCTGCAGGCAGCTGGCATGGCCATTGCCCGCAGCTGGGCTGTGGTGGCAGTGGGGAGCCCATTAGCAGCTTGTTTGCCAGGTCCCCCTGGCATTACGCTACATCACGCTCTATTTCCATCTGTTTGTCACGGGCCAGCCTGGCTGGCTCGCCTCAGCTCCTCACAGCCCCTGTGCCCCACAGTGCCACGGTCCCTGGGCACCCTTGGGTGGGCTCCTGAGCTGCTTAGAGAGCTCTCAGGGAAGCTGTTGGGTTTGGCTCTCCAGCACTGCAATGGGTCATTTCTGGGGTTTTCCTTCAACCCGTTTCCCCCCTCCTGCCAGGCACCTTTCTCCCACTGTGCTTGCACTCCTGAGTTGTAGGCTCCAAGCAATCCCTGGCAGTCCCATCCCACCTCATCTCTTTTCTCCATAGGTTTACTTGAGTGCTGTGCCAGATGTCTCATCGGGGCACCCTTTGCTTCCTTGGTCGCCACTGGCCTGTGCTTCTTTGGGGTAGCGCTGTTTTGTGGCTGTGGGCACGAAGCCCTCACAGGCACCGAGCAGCTCATCGAGACCTACTTCTCCAAAAACTACCAGGACTATGAGTTTCTCATCGATGTGTAAGTACCCTGCTGCCGAGCATCCCCCTCGTGCCAGGGCCCCTCACAGCTCCGTCCTGCTCTGTGCCAGGCTGAGGTGTCTGGCTGGGCTGGCCAGGGCCAGGCTCTCACCCGGGCACCAGGGAGACCCCAAGCTGCCTTTGCCCATGGCTCCATGGCAGAGTCCAAGTGGCCACTTGTTTTCATTTCACACCAGTTTTTATCTGACTCTCGCTAGGTGTCCTGGGTAGAGCTGGACCTCTGTGCTGGGTAGGTATGGAGGATGTGGGGGAGTCGGTCGCAGCCTTGCTCACCACAGCTTTGCCCCAGCTTGCTCTTCTTGTGGCTTCACCCCCTGTTTTGGTCCCCTTGGGGCAGCGTGGGGAGGGAAGGTGGCAGCGGCCAGGCTGCCACATGGCAGAGCTGAGCTCTCCAGCACCGCCCCGGCACCTGAGCATCCCTGCCCACTCCTCTCCCCCACAGCATCCACGGTTTTCAGTACTTCATCTATGGCACAGCTGCCTTCTTCTTCCTCTATGGAGCCCTGCTGTTGGCCGAAGGCTTCTACACCACCGGTGCCGTCCGGCAAATCTTTGGGGACTACAGGACCACCATCTGCGGCAAGGGCCTCAGCGCAACGGTAACTGGGGGCCCGAAAGGGAGGGGAGCGCGAGGCCCCCAGCGAGCTCACTCGTGGCAGCGGGTGTGTCATTGTTTGGGAAAGTGGCTAGGACATCCTGACAAGGTGATCTTAACCGGGGTTTGGCACCCCTTCGCGCGCCCCAGCGGGTTCACCACGCCCGGTGTGGCCAAAGGGCAGGACACTGCGGCCGTCCGGGATTTGGGATATCCCAAAGGGAAGCACAGCCTGGCTGCCCTCCCCCAGGCCTGCCATGGTCCCTGGGGACCAAAGGAGCCCAGATGGCTACATGTAAAAAAACTGCTTCATATTTAAACATAGGCAGGGAGAATCCGAGCATCTCTGCAGTGCTGGCAGCTCAAAGCTCTATGGCACCTGGTGCCCCTGGGGTTGTCCTCTCCACTGTGCTTGGGAACTGTGACAAAGTGCTGGCAAAGGGATCCTGTGGCCTGGGGGAGCAGAGGGGCACGGCTGTGGTTCCCTCAGGGGCTGGTTGGGGTGGCACTATGGAGGGAGGGCAGGAGAGCCACATTGATGTGCCAAGGCAGCTTTTGCAGCTGCCCTCCTGCAGAGACCAAACTCTGCTTGGCCGTGGCCACGGTTATCCCCCCCCAAATGTGGCAGCCATCCTGCTGCTGCCGGTCACCCCCATGCACACACGGCCAGGCGTGAATCCGGGACTGGCACTGGCTCTGTGAGCTGCAGGAGCCCCCAGCTTGGGCTGCTGTCCTGTGCTGCCTGCCTGGGGACACACTGGGTCTGGCAGGCGGTGCAGAGCTGGGTGCAGGCAGCATCGCAGTCCCCCACCTGCCCCACGCCCTCCCCTGCCTGGGGAACCTCGCGCTCCCCTGTCCGTGTCCTTGGCCACTTGGTAACCACGGCTCTGCCTGGGTTTGTCCTGCCCCTTGCAGTTTGTGGGCATTACCTACGTCCTGACCATCATCTGGCTCCTGGTGTTCGCCTGCTCCGCGGTGCCTGTCTACATCTATTTTAACACTTGGACCACCTGCCAGTCCATTGCCAACCCCACCAAGACCTCGGCCAGCATTGGCACCCTGTGTGCGGATGCCAGGATGTACGGTGAGTGCCGGGTTCACCACCCGGGAGCCAGGGCTCAGGGCAGGGGAGAGGGGATGGAGGACAGGGCCCAGGCACATTGGGTGGGATAAAGCATGGTAAGTGCTGGAGGGCCCCAAAGTGCTGGGGTGTATGTGACACACGTGGCTGCAGGAAGCTGAGCAAGGAAGTCAGCTGTCAGCCATGGCCCGCTCACCTGGCTCCCCCTTCTCCACAGGTGTCCTGCCCTGGAATGCATTCCCTGGCAAGGTGTGTGGCTCCAACCTGCTCTCCATCTGCAAGACCAGCGAGGTGGGTAACTCCTGCCACCCCACCTGTGCTCCCCTCAGTGGATCACCTCGGCACTGGCCTCCCCAGGCAGCACATGGGACCCATGAGCTCACTCTCCTCTTCCCTTGCAGTTCCAGATGACTTTCCACCTCTTCATCGCAGCCTTCGTGGGGGCAGCTGCCACGCTGGTCTCACTGGTGAGTCAGTGCTCCCCCTGCCCAGCAGCTCTTCTCCGCCTGGCAAAGATGTGGGGGAAAAGGACAGCGAAGGTGGTGGGCATGGATGGGACAGAGCCTGTGCTCGTGTCATTTTCTGGCACGTAAGTGCAGGTGGCGAATCCAGACCATGAGGTAGAGGTGGCTGCAGGAGGGGATCTGGAGAGGCTTTAGGAGACTGCCAGGGAGAGGTCCTGCTGCCAGTGCACTGAGTCCCCTGCCTTTCCCCAGCCCTCCTCTTGCTGTACGCCAGCGACACGACGCTGCGGCGTCCTGACGGTGCAGTGGGGCTGTGGGGCTCTGCAGGGCACTGCTCTGCTGGGGTGTGGGGCTGGGGGCTGCCCCCTCGCTCACTCTCTTCCCACCCACAGCTCACCTTCATCATCGCCGCCACCTACAACTTCGCAGTCCTCAAGCTGATGGGCCGAGGCACCAAGTTCTAGCCCGCGCTGTGGAGCCCAGCCAGACCAAACGCCCTTCTTTTGTCTAACCCCGAGGCTTTAACACTGCAGCCACCTGACACCAGGTCTCCTGCGTTAACTCTGCCTTCGCTGATGACTCCCCTCCTCTTCCTCCCTCGCATCCATTGTGCTGAGCGTGACCAGGAAGGAGAGCTTCCCACCAATGGACACCTCTTTATGCACTTTTCTCTCGTTGCTCATCTGTAACCGGTTCGCTCTAGAGCCAAGCCCATCAAAACCAACCAGAGAAGAGGAGGGACTTATTCCAGTGTCCCAATGTTGCCTAGGGATGAGCAAAGGCCTTCAAGCTCCTGGGAGGAAGAAATCCATGTAGGTTGCTCTGTGAGTAGCAAGAGGCTACCTAGAGAGAAAAGGAAGTTGGCCCAGTCTTGGTACCATTGCTAGAGACTCTCCTGGAGCTGTCTGCTGTCATCACCCATGGATGGAGAATAAGAGAAGGATTTTTTTCCCCTTAGCAGAGAAAGATGATTTTAACCTAAATCGCCTGCTGCAGCCACGGCAAAGGGAGTTCAGGGCAAGGATCTTCCCAGTGTGGAGAAGAGAGTGCTGACCCCAATGCTGATAAAGCCCTAACCCAGCTGCCCCTATTAAAGCCTAAAGGAGTTTGGTGTCTCCGTAGACAAGGGGGACTCTTGGCTTTACCCTCCAGGCAGCAGAGAGGCAGCGAATAGGTTTGACTGAGGAGGGGGCATCTCTGCACCAAGCCCTGGGAGCGTAAAGCCAGAGCCATCCCTCCGTAGGCAGGGGATAACCCTTGGGACCGCATGCCTTCGCCTGCCCTGCCAGTGCCCTTCACAATGGTGCTCTTCTCTGGGGTGATGTCTGCTTCTCTAACCTCCGCTGCGCCGGAGAGCTCGGCTCACTTCTCACCCTTGTCAAATGTAACCGCGCCTCGTTCTGTCCCCCTCATCCCCTCACTTTTTTTCCTGCAAGTCAGGACAGCTGTCTTGTGCCTGCCAGGGTGGGAGGGACTGGCAGCATCTTGCTTCCAGGTGAAACCCATGAAGGAATTGAGGAGGGAAGGAAAGGTGGCGGTTTGGGGGTCACAGTGCAAATACAGCCCGTCTCTGCAATCCAGATCCTTTCTGGTGCCAGTCTTTTCCCATGGAGAGGGGTAGGGGGGCAAGGGGTTGGGTGGAGACCTCTCCTCCATAACTGTTCTCCAGCTGGAGGAAAGTCCTCTGGCTGGGTAGCATGGGTCCAGCCAGACCTGCAGAAGTGCTGTTCCCAGTCCTCCCTGACAACTGGTGATTTTGCTCTCCCTGCCTCCCTTCTTAATGCTAACCTTTCTGTTTATTTATTGGAGAAACTACTTTCAGTGGCAGACTGTAGCTCCATCTTGCATGGATTTCTTTTTTTATTTTTCATGTCTGTATTATTGTTATATATATTTTTGAAGTGCTGGTTTCAGCAGGGGCAAGGATAAGGAGACGGATCTGCTGAGCAGTGCATTTGAAGGATCCTTGCCACCAGGAATGCTGAAATAGGTTGGCCAGGCTACCAACGCACATGGGATGGGGAGGGGGGAGATGCCAGGAGGGGTGGCAGGGTGGGGAGAAACCAGTCAAGATCTGGAAATTCACATCAATGCTATCTCTCTTGGGGGTTTGCTGGGGTTTTTTTTCATATCCATTTAACAAAAAATAACCAGGTCCTCCTTCCCACCCTTGTCCCCAGACCCCACACACGCACACACACACACAGACACACACACAAAAAAAGTTAATCAACTGAAAGTGTTTCCTTCATTTCTGATCTAGAATTTCAACTTGTTAACCAGCAATAAAAAGGAGCAAGTTTTTAAAGACTTATCTTACAAGATGTATTTTATAAAAATTAAAGAAAATACATTAAAATTAAGAACATTCTGAACAAGATGTACGTCTGCCTGTCCATTAGTTGTGCTGGCTTTCCCAACTCTCACCCTGCCTCCCCCACCCCCGACAAAAAAAAAACAAAACAGGGAGGCTCTCCAGGGAAGGGGAGGCTGCAGAGGAGAAGGTCTTAGAGGAGCAGCACTTGCTGACCCATGTGTGGGCCAGCAGCCCCTGCAGGGCTCTGCCCACTCCAGCCACGAGGTTCATAACTCTGACTTCAAAATCATTGTTCCCAGCTGGGGGGCCCTTAAAACCTCTATTTCTCCTCCAGGCACCCTGAGGAAAGCTGGGGTCTTGTAGGAGCTGCTTGCTTGTGTTTGGTGGTGCTGCTGCCCTTTAACACTCAGCCCACGTGGTGACAGCCTCTGCTATGTCTCCTCATGTAGCACAACAAAACCACAACAAAACCACAACAAAACTAACAGGACAGCTCAGGCCAAGCTGGCTGGCTGGCACTAGGCAGCATATGTGGGATGAACATGTCCAGAGCCATGCAGAGTGGGCGATTCTTTTGCTTGCAGAGAGCCCTGTGTGGAACAGGATGATCTTGTTTAAGCACACAGGGACACTGGACTGTCACAGAGCCCTACACGTCCTGTCTGTGGCTCCGTGGTAGCCGTGTGCCATTTGCTGCAGGATCGTTAACTGTGTGCACGGTGCTGCTGAGTGGGAGGGCATCAGCTGCTGCCTTTCTGCCCCAGAAACCCTTAGGTGCATCTTTCCACGGCAGCTGCTCAAAAATTATTGATTCAAATGTTGTTTCTCTTGGAAATCTCCCCAGGAGCTGTGATCAGGGGCCTCCAGGGAGTGAGGCCACAGAGAGATGCTCCCAGCCCCACGCTGCTGTTTGCAGCGGGTCTGTCCAAAAATGCAGATTTCAGGCACATCCACATGCCCAGGAGTGGCAGAGTAGGACCTTCATTACTCTTCCTAAATGGGACTCCACCCAAATTCCACTCCCCTCTCTCTTCTCTGGCTTCAGCCCCCCTCCAAACATGCAGCAAAGTTGCCCATGCAGCCTGGCCAGGGGAGGTTTAGCTCAGGCACTGCTGCTGCCCCAGCTCAGTGGCACAGCTCGGCCTTGCCCTGGCTTGCCCATGGAGCTGCAGCCAGCATCAATGGGACCCTTTGTTCCCTGCGTTCCCAGATGCCATCACCCTCCTCTCCCCATGCTGAAAGGGTCCTGTGTGTGCACAATCAGCCGCTGGGCAGGAGCGAGCTGGGAAACAAAACACCATCTCTTTCCCCTGGCAGAGACTGGTGCCCCCCCGGCCGGGGTGAGGGCTAGGGAAAGCAAGTGCGAGGTGGTGTGTGAGAGCAGCCAGCAAGGCCAGGGTGCCAGGCAAGTCCGAGGGCCAAAGGACACATGTAGCCTCATCAGGTGTGGCATTGGCTGTGCACCACTGTCACCCCACCTGGGGACATGGGACCTGCCCTCAGAGCTCCTTTCCTGGGCACCCAGCGCCCTCCAGGAACCAGCTGAGAAAAGACAGGGAATAAGCTCTGCCTCATACCAAACGGCATCTCTGCAAACCGGCCCATCAGCAGAGCTCCAAGGAGCGGACCCTGTGCAATCACCTGTTTTCCCTTGTCCAGCAGCTGAAATGTTGCTGTACTTTGCTCCCACAAAGGCTGGACCAGAGAAAGGGACCCTGGAGCAAGTCCCATGGGCTGGCTTGCTGGCAAGAAGGCAAGGGATTGCCACCCCTCCTTCCTGTGCCCTGCCGCCCCGGGAGACGGCCCTGTGTGCCTTGGGGAGAGGAAGAGAGAGGGGAGGGAATGGCGGCACCCAGGGGTGTTGGTGCTGGGGACCCATGGTGATGACCACGGGTCCCCAGCCCTCCGCTCAGGCAGCCCCCAAGGGCGAAGGGCCGCGGGGCTGATGTTGCTCTCGGCCGCCCCCGCATCCCCGATCCGCCGGGTGCGCACTCCCCGGTCCTCCGGGCGCGCATCACGGTCCTCCGGCCGCGCATCCCCGGTCCTGCGGCTCCTCCCCGCGGCCGTCGGACGCAGCGCCGGCTCCTCGGGCAGCGAGGCAAGCGGCGGCGAGCCCCGGTTCCCTCCGCAGCCCCCGTCCCCGTCCCTGCGCTGCCCGGCCCCGGCTGACGGTGCTCCCCGGGGCCCCCTCCCCTGAGCCTCTGGAACACAGAGAGCTCACTGGGACACACCAGAAACACCACCAAAGGCTCACTTCTCTCAGCACGGATTCGGACTCAGCCCTGGAAAGGCCGTGTAGGATGATGTGCTGGTTTCAACCGGGGTGGAGTTAGTTTTCTACACAGCGGCTGGTACAGAGCTGTGTTTTGGAAAAGCCATGCCTGGCAAGCAGCTCTGCCTGCCAGGGCTGTGGCATGGTTCTGACACCCACCTGCCCTGCCTAAAGTCCTCACCTGCATCTGGTCAGGCACCCAGCTGCTTTCTGTCCATCTCAGCACAATCCAGCTCTGCCAGGGGGATGTCTGAAGATGAGGAGGGAATAGTAAGTGGAAAGTCACAGAATCATAGAATGGCCCAGGTTCAAAAGGACCTTAATAATCATCCAGTTCTGACCCCCTGCCACAGGCAGGGACAACTTCCACTAGACCAGGTTGCTCAGGGCTCCATTCAACCTGGACTTGAACACTTCCAGGGATGGGGCATTCACAGCTTCTCTGGGCAACCTGTTCCAGGAGTCCTATACCTGCACGTGGGCACGAGCACCAGCCCCCAAAGGACTCCATGAGGCCACCCGGAAAGTGCTGCTGCACCAGCAGCCATGCAAGCACTGGGGCCAAGGGATATCTCTGTCTACCTCTGATTGCTTTTGCATGAGCAATCGCCTCAGCAGGTAATCCACCATTTCACAGATTAGCCCTATCTCTCTTTCAAGGGACTCTGACTCACCTGTGGCCTTCAGACAACCACTGGCGGAGCTGCCATCACCTCCCACCTGGGCAGTGCCAAGTGCTCCTTAGTCCAGAGCAGAACACGCCAGTGCCCCAGTATGAGAGCTGCCCCCAAGCCCTTGTTTGGCACTGGAGCCTGGAGTAGGGGTCAGAGGCTCCTAAAAGGGCATTTTTAACTCTATACTTTCTGCTCGACCTCAAATACACACGAGAATATGCTGTACGCAGAGACTGTGTTCCCATGAACCACAGTTTATTGCCTCGAGGAGCAGCCCCAGAGCTGAGGAGGAGCTGCACTCAGGGAACGCCCCGTGTCACCCAGAGAGCAGCCCCAGGGCATCTGCAGCCACGGCGCTCCTCAGAGAGTGGCTCTTGAGGAGAATCCAGTTTCCTCAGCCCACCACCAAGCAGCTGCATGGCCTTGCATGGGCACGACCTGGCCCAGAGCAGTGAAATCCTCAACAGGGATGTGGGAGAGAAAGATGAATGGGATCAGGACGCTCCTCACCCTTCCTCCTCCTCCGCAAATACTCTGGGATAGGCTACAGCATCTGTTCCACACAGAAGCAGCCCACTGATTGCCTTTGGAAACACTCCTTTGCCCTCCAGTGATCCATCCTCTCCCCAGCTGATGACAAAACGCACCGAGCCCTCTGCCACAGCTTACAGTGGGAAAGTGGGGAACGAGGGAACAGCCTCGCTATGCTCCTGCCTCTGCCTGCACTTCCCTACAAACACCTCACACCAGGAGAGTCAGCGGTTCTGGTGCTTTCAGACAGACTCTTCCTGATGTGAGGCAGCCTCATCCAAACTCGGCAACGCTCCAAGGCCAGAGCCATCTCCCACCAGGTCATGATGACTGTGTTTTCAGCTGCCTTTTGAAATGGCTGAAGTAAGATACTGGAGGACCCCAGATATTCCAGCCCACATTTAAAGTGCACGGTTTCCAAGGACTTTGAACCCTACACTGCCTCCTGAAATCATGGATAGGGCAAACAGACCTGGGAGGAAAATAAACTAAAAGGTTCTGCCAAAAGAAACAGCAGGCAAACACAGAGAAAGCCTCTCAAAATAAGCAGCCATCCTGGCAGGACAGCTAAAGAGAACAGTCCCCATATGCTGATTTTCTTCTCAGCATCCTATGGAAATCATGCCTGATTAAAACCCCCTGGAGCCCAAGGAACCAGTTCCAAGATCACCGGAAGAATTCACAGGAAAGTACTGGACTTGCTGCTGAGAACCCAGGCTGAGAACTTAAGATGTAGTGACAGAAGGAAGCAATGTGAAATATTTCTGTTCTGAAACTGTTTTCTGATACTCTTCAAAACTGGTCACTGGATTCAGCTTTTGAGTTCTGATCCTTCAGCTGCTGGTTCAGGTTGGTAAATGAAGGAATAACCAACCCCTCTGATCCCTTAGTGACTTCTCTGCCAGATGCTGTAACTAACCAGTCCTCAGAAGAACAAAAGCTGACTTGAACATTGATAAACCAAGAAGGCAGCCACTTCTCAAACTCACTTGAATACATCCATGTTTTATTTGCTCAAATAAAGATAAAATCTTGGTTTTACAATTCCAGTTCTGTAGCAATAGCAACAACTGCAGCAGCACGAGTGGACACAGGGAAGGGATGGCTGTTGGCACTGAACTTGCAACAGAGTTCAAAATCCTGGCTCCTTTGGGAATTGTGCGTTTAATTTAAAAGCTATTAAACAATTGAAATATATTATACTATACCTTTTTTTAAAAAAACACATAAGCCTAATATAATAGGGAGTTTTAATATTAAAAAAGTCAACGATCCAATGTCTGTTAGAAATAAAAGGTGCTGTGTAACGTGCACAACGAGGCTCTTGAGCTTTGGCTACCAGCATTAACACACACAGGGTGCTGCAAACAGCTGCACATGTGCCTCCAGCACCGTGGCATGCTGAATCTCTGCCCTTTTCCATAGGAGGTGCCAGTCCTTGCACAGATCCCAGGAGATCCATGGGGAGGTGGCAGTTTCACCTGCAGGGAGCTCCCTCAGCAGCCCCCCTGGCAGGGCCGGCCAACACACAGGGGCTTGAGTCTGTTCTGACCCTGAGCCCCTGCACAAACCAGCTCCAGGGAATGGGGCTGTTCAGGGATGGAAACTGGAACCACAGGTCACAGAACCTGGGACCTTGAAGGAAATACCAAGCAGTGTTAATGAAGAAAAGTCTAGAGGCCTTGGCAGGTCAGACATAGGTAAATAAACAGTAACAATAACATCTTGCACCTAGAGGCAGAATCTTCTCCTTAAGGGACCTGTTTTTCCAGAGACTGCAAGAGCTGCCTAGATAGCATTCACTCCCCATGAATACAATTGTTCAGGCCTGTTTAGAAATTAGATCCCCCTAAAGCATTAATACTCCAGTCCCTTCCACACACAGTTGCCCTGAAGAGAAGGGCAAGATCTCCCTGGGTTACCCCAGAGGAAATGGGGGAATGGTCATGCTCTGCATGCTCAGAGACTGTGCTGTGATGGGGACAAGCTGCCAGCACAGGGCAGAGACTGCCCTGCTCTAAAGCACAGCTTAAGGGAGGGTTGCTTGATTTGAGCTACAGAATTTACCATCCAGCAGCTGATCACAGTGGGAATCACACCCGGCAGCCAGCGCATACGTGCTCGGGGCAGGCTCCTACGTGCCTCTGGGCAGTCACAGCTTTGGCCAAACGCTTGCCTGGGAGGTTGCAGGGCATGAGGTTTGAATGGCAAAGACAGCAGTCAGCAAGCTCATCTCTGCTACAAAGACAGCCTGGGACTAACACCTAGCAGGGGGCAGGAGATGGGAGCAAAGCCTGGCATCCCTTCCAGAAGGTTCCTTAGGGCCCCCAAGCCCATTTTTCAGCCACCTTGAACAGAGGTGGAAGTGGTGCAGCTTTCTCCCCACTGGACTGAACACAGCGGTCAGTTCACTGAGCAGACACTCCTGACCAGTCTGTTGTAGGAATTACAGATAAGACATCCTGGGTTTCCCACAAGGGATCAAGGGCCAGGATGATGGCATGGGCTAACTGTGCTCAGCAGCACCGTGCCTGACACAACAGGTGAATGGCTCCATGCTGCAGCATTCGGATGGGAACATCCACGCTAGAGCAACTGAAGGCATGGATCTGCCAGCTAACGAGGCACAGTGGCCACTGGTGCCAGACAGCGAGTGGGTTTAACAGCTGACCACGCATGAGTCCCCCACCACCTGCACACCTAGGAGACAGCCCACCCACCTGCCATCTGGTCTGCTAGAGCACATCAGCTGAACACAGTGATTGCTTGTGACAGAAACCAGCTCAAGTTTCACACTCCAGATCGCCTGAGTAACCCTTTGGCATGACCTGGTGAGCATCCACACCGGTGTTTTTCATCCAGGGCTTCAAGGCTGAGCTTCCACAAGAGACAAGGAAACATGTATTAAACAACAAGCAGACAGTCTCTCCAAAAAATTACACTCACACAAGACAAAGTTAGAGGTGAGAAAAAACAGACTAGAAATGGGCAGCTATGAAGAAACAATGCTGTCACATTCAAACACAGGCCCATCTCTCCTTCATGTTGATTCAGGTTAGAGCTCTAACAATTCTCCTCACAATTCAGCCTCAGGACACAAGGCATTTATCCCAAACAACAGATACACACATCCCAGCCACTCCAGTATTTGGCTTGCTCACAGTCACGTGGGCCAGAGTCTTTACGACAGGTTTTGTTCAGTATGCTGAGTGGGATTTCCTGTGGCAGTATGGTCATGAGTGGGTCTAATATTTGGTTTCAGTTCAGGACTAAAATACTTCAGTGTCTAGGATGCTCTCAGCTTTGCTCTGTGGGCAGTTCTTGGTACGGAACAAATCCCTATTGTCTTTAGTGAATTTAAAGGACTTTAACTGAGCCCTTTAAACCTGCTGAAACAGGCAGAGATGGAAGCAAGACTATGCTCACATGCTCTGTTAACAGCTCTCTCCTGCAGATACATGCTCTGTGCCCGAAAACTCCAGGCAGGATTCAGATGGTGAGGCTGCAGCTCCCCAGTGAGCAAACCACCTCTTGTCCTTGTGGCCACTCTCCTCAGAGTGCCCCAGGGCTGCCCAGGTGTGTTCCGATCCAGCCGCTGGCTCGAGCGCCGTTCCCAAAGCAGCAGCCACTCTCAACAACAGGAAGACCCCGATTTGGAGCTGGAGTGCAGGTCAACGGTGTGGCCCAGCATGCAGTGCTCCAGCTGCTCCTCCACAGCCAGCACCTGTCGCACGGCTTCCTCAAAGGCCACTGTCACATTGGTGTCATCCTTGGCACTAGTCTCCAGGTACGGATAGTTACCATTTTCCATGCACCAGGCCCGGGCCTCCTCTGTGCTCACCTGTCTCTCCAGTTTGTCTATCTTGTTGCCCAGGACTACAAATGGGAAGTGTTCAGGGTCCTTCACATCAGCATAATAGACAAACTCCTTCTGCCAGTTACTGAGGTTCTCAAAGCTCTGCCGGTCATCCACGCTGAAGGTCAGCAGGCAGCAGTCTGCTCCCCGGTAAAAGGGCGTCCGCAGGCTCTTGAACCTCTCCTGTCCTGCAGTGTCCCAAATCTGGAGGGTCACAAAACGCCCGTCCACCTCCAGGTCCCGGTTCAAGAACTCCACCCCAATCGTGTGGAACGCCTGCGAGTCAAACTTGTTGGTGACGTACCGATTCATGAGGGAGCTCTTCCCAACTCCACCATCTCCAAGGAGAATGACCTTTAGGAGCAAGGACTTCCCACTCATTGCAGCAGGATGGAGAGGCAGGGTACCAAGGCAATCTGCAGGGTTTGGAAATAGTACAAAGCAGCCATTTGACTTGTGGGTTGTGCAGAAAGACACACACGGAAGAACAGAATACGGTATTTCCATCCCCCATTTCTGAAGTTTTGTATATACGAGGTGATCTCTCTTTTTAGAGAGATCTTATTATCCTAATCGCTCTTCCTAGAGAGTTCAGAGCTGGGAACTGGACAAGCTTTCAGGTACTCAAGTCCTCCATCAGGTCCAAAATGGATGCAGCAGGTGACCTCTTTAAGTGCAAGGTGAAAACAACTGTTGAGAGTTTAGTATCAATTACACTACTTTTGGTGAAAAGTCAGTATCAGAAAGCTTGTCCAGTTTTTACAAACACATCATCACTACTTAAACATCTCTCCGGGCCTGCATCCTGAGGCTATCACAGAAACAGCAAAATCACCAGGGGTGGCCGTCACCAGGCCATCCTTTCCACTCTACCATCACCAGCTCAATAATTTCTCCTCTCTGACTTGCTCTGCTGGAAGGATGCAATAGATGTGCAGGTCTACTATCAATACAAGTCATTTGTCAAGCCAGCTCTTAATCACCCTGAGGATGCTGACTCACCTTGCCAGCGGAGCTGCGCGTGACTGCCACGGCTCAGAAGGGGTTTCCCAGGCACAGGGACCAGCTGCTCTTTGCTGGCAATGCCTGTCACAACCCGGGTTGCTCGGGCTCAGCTGCAAGTTCACATTGCAACAACCCAGACACCACAGGTTCCTTAGTCAGCACCCTCAAGGCCAAGCAGCAGTGAATCCCACCCCTCCCAGGGGCACTCTGCAGGCGAAGGTAAAGGCCTGACATGGAATAAGAGGTTTGTTTGGCTGTTGTACTGTACCTGCTCTGTCTCCAGGACTGTCCAGGGAACACCTTCCTCCAGTGTAACAGTCACTAAAAAACAAGCATCAGTCATTAAGGTTACCAGAGCTACCCTCGTTGTCTTTCAGTTTGTGACGATGATCCAGGATGGAAAAACAACAGCAAAGCTCTAGGAACTTGCACGTACAGTACTGATGGCTGGAGTAAAACAGCAAGAACAAAGCACTGAGGAGTTTCCCCTGCCCTGAGTGAAATGGAACACAGCCCATTTCTGGCCAGGGCAGAGCCAGTACAATGTGCATGCTGAACAACAGAAAAGAACAGAACAAACTGAAGGAGCTCTGACATGAGTGCACAGGCTGTGCACCCTGTGTCTTCCCTCCATCCAGGGGATGATAACAACTGTGATCTGCTTGTCCTGCCTACTCACACACCCTGGAATCTGATTTGCGGATTGAACATGCACCTGAATCTGCTAACCAGGAGTGTAAGCCAGCTGGCAACATCCTGGTATGAAAAGGCATGAAGCTTGCTTACACCTGCTACCAACATGCCTGGGAAGGGTGTGGATGAGTAGGACTGCTTAATGATGACATCTCCAACCCATTGAAGCAGGAGTGTGTGGCCCTGCTCAGATCAGCACTCCTACTCCTTCCAGGCCAAACGCTGCTTTCTGCCTTAATCTCAGGGGGCCCTGTTGAACCTTGATTCTGCTCTTTTTGCAGCCCTTTCAAACAGTGCTTACCACAAAGCAAAAAGTGGAAACTTCTGCTTTAAGTCAGTTTCTGCACTTTCTCCACAAAAGGCTCACAAATTTCACTTCCCTGCACAGAAACACCTCAAACCAAGCACAGCTGAGCTAACCTGATAGGCTATTTGAGGAGCAGTGTGTGACCCAGTAGTTCTAAAGCAAAAACCAAAATGCAAATGTCAGAAGAGACAAACAGGAACTGCAGCACAGGTCCCCATGGCCGATGGCTTAGGGGAACTCCTGCCCCGCGAGCAGGTGAGCTGTTCAATACCCTCGTTCCTTTCCCAAACCTTCCAGAGGGATGTTTCAGACAGCTGCTGTCACCCCTCCTGGCACAGGCCATCAGCCCCAAGCAGAGTTTCTGCTTAGAAATGCTCTGTTAGCAAGTGACTCGTTTTAAAAATGACTAATAGGTTATGTCGCGCTGCTCTATGTCGCGCTGCTCCAGAGCCTGCAGGTCAGCACGCTGCCGGCAGCCTTGACACCGCTGGCCCCTTGCGAGCTATTCCGCAGGCTGAACCCCACTGCAGCAGGGCCGACCCGCTCTCGCAGGGCGCCAGCACCTGTCTGCAGGTACCAACAGCGGGGTGGGCACGCCGGGCCCGACTCCCCCCCGCTCCCCAGGCCCCGGCTCGGCGGCGGCGAGACCCTCCGGCGGGTCCCATCGCGCCCAACGGGAGCGGCCAGGGAGGTGCCCGCAGCCGAGGAGCGGCACCCGCGAGGGGCCCCTCGGCAGGGGCCAAGGTGAAGGGGCGGCTCTCCAGCCCCCCCCTCCGCAGGTGCCCGGGCCGGGGGCGGCGGCACCGGGCCCGCCCTTACCTCGCCC
>VWPU01000122.1:0-11817 GCA_013398955.1 Callaeas wilsoni | reverse complement strand
TGACAATTGCAAATTTGATGGGACCTCCTGTGGGACCTCCTGCGAGGCAGCAGCACGGGGGGAGCCCCCAGTCCTGCCGGAGCTGAAGGAGCTGCAGGGTGGGCATGGTTGAACCCGCGGGATGCTCCCATGGATGAGGCAGAACCAGGCTGAGCCTCTTCCTTCTTGAGCACCGCGATTAAAGGCTGTTGCACGACCTCGTGGTCTTCAAAACAGGGCAAGCTGGCACCTTCTTCCTAATCCAGGTGTGCCCAAACACAGCCTAAAACAGAGTCCTGCTCCTGATCTGGGAAGGGCAGGAAAGCTTGAGCTGCTGAACAGCAAAAACCAGCAAAGCAACGAGCTGATCCCGCTCCTGACACAAACACGGAGCGAGAAGGTGGCATTTCCAGGGCCTTTACACTCCTCCTCTTCAAAGGAAAACTGTTTTCAGTGGTGTCACCAATTTCTGGCCTTTTCCTTCATCTGGGGAGACTCTCAACTGTGCAAAGACTTGTTTTTCTCAGGGGTGACTGTTCAAGCTCTAACAGAGATTTCTGAGAAGGCAAATGACAATTGCAAATTTGATGGGAGCACACAAATGACATTTTGCTGGCTGCCACTGAAACCCTTGCCTTTCTTGCTTCTCCTGGAAGAGCACAGATTTTTCTGGGAAGCAGGACTTCTTTAGGGAGCCAGGACAAAAAGCATCTCCGCAGATTTTTCTCACTCTTTTGAGCAGGAACAAACAAGGGGGTTTTTTATACATATATATATATATATATACACACACACATACATCTTGCTTTGCTGGCTGTGGCAGCAGAATGCAAAGCCCATGAAATTACATCTTAGAAAAGCACCAGCTTCTAATTAGCACAAAATATTCTGCACAGAGCACGTTTGCCAAGGGTGCTCTGGAGTAGAGAGGGACAGCTCTGCTCCAACCCACCCTCCTGGTGACACAAAAGCCCTAAAACCACATTCCCCTGGGACACTGCCCTGCAATTACTTTGTTATCTTTATCCCCTCTCTCATTTGGGGGTGGGAGCTGAAGTCACATCTTGTTAAGGAGATGAGGAAACACTGGGAGTTCTTCACTTGGCTCTTCCCTATTTCCTGGGCAAGCAGCAGAGAAGCCTCAATGCCTCTGGAAGTTTTCAGAGGGACTGAGCTGCTTCAAACACCCCATGGCTGTCCAGGTGATAAAATTATGGAAAAGTTGTTCCGTAACTCCATCCAGATCTTCTCATCCAAGGAAGATGCAGACCAAGAACTCAGTGAGGGTGAGGATGTAAAAGTGATGAGGTAAGAGACAACCAAGGAAAACTCCTACAATGCTGAGTTCTCTTCTGGGACCAGGAGTCAGGTCCCTCCAGGGACCAGGAGCCAGTTCTCACAGGATTCAGTTCTCTCCAGGATTTAGGATTCAGTTCTCTTCTGGGACCAGGATTCAGTTCTCACAGGATTCAGTTCTCTCCAGGATTTAGGATTCAGCTCTCTCTCCAGACCAGGATTCAGTTCTCTTCTGGGACCAGGATTCAGTTCTTTCCTGGGACCAGGATTCAGTTCTCTTCTGGGACCAGGATTCAGTTCTCACAGGATTCAGTTCTCTCCAGGATTTAGGATTCAGCTCTCTCCTGGACCAGGATTCAGGTCTCACTGGATTCACTTCTCTCCAGGGATCAGGACTCAGCTCTCACAGGATTCAGTTCTCTCCAGGATTTAGGATTCAGCTCTCTCCCCAGACCAGGATTCAGTTCTCTTCTGGGACCAGGATTCAGTTCCCTCCTGGGACCAGGAATCAGCTCTCACAGGATTCAGTTCTCTCCAGGATTTAGGATTCAGCTCTCTCCTGGACCCGGAATCAGGTCTCACTGGATTCACTTCTCTCCAGGATTTAGGATTCAGCTCTCTCCAGGGACCAGGACTCACTTCTCCCCTGGGACCGGATCCAGTTCTCCGTGCTTGTGTTCCCTATGTCAGAACTGCTGTGATCCAATCCCCTCGTTAAATAATCAGCCAGAATATTCCAGCCTTGCTTTTATCTCTTCGGTTCACCACCATTTGCTGGTTTCTGTTACATAAAGGTGACCAGGCAAGACTTCACAGCGGCTACAGGAACTACAGGCAAGCTCTCAGATCCACTCCAGTTGGATATTCCAAACTGGAACAATTTCCTTTGAACACTTTTGAGCTTGTAGACACCAGGCCTAAAACTCTAAGTCATTTCAGGAACATGACACGAAGGGACAGGAAGGCACAACTTGTGCAGCTGGGCGCACAATTGACTTTATCTGTAATCAGAAAGAACTTTCCTGCCCTGGGCAGCAATAAAGACAAATTTAGGGTCTGGTCTGCCCTTCTGCAGGCATTTAAACCCAGCTTTAGGCCAGACTGAGCAGCTCCTTTGCTAAGGGTTGGCCATGCAACGATGTCCTGCCTGTCCTCATTGCTCTCATCTGTCCTCGAGTCCAGCTCAGCTTTTAGGTAAAACACAGCCTGTGCTCCTGCTCACCATGGATTAAATAGAATTATTGTCACAGCAGGACAATAATGAAGGCTGAAAATAACCTCGACAATGAGGGAAGTACAGGAGGGGAGGGTTGGAAGCACATCCCAGCCTCAAAGTCTCCATTTGTGCCTCTGCCAGGCTGGGGCTGATGGACACGCTGGTTAATTAAGAAGCATTGATGGTGGCACAGCCCATTAGCTCTGATTTAGCCAATCCATTCATCCCCTCCCAAACACTGAGGGAGGACGTGTGTGCCTGCTTTGCTTAAATCCCCTCCTGCCTCACCCACCAGGCACGAGCAGCTTCTTCCTGCCTCCTGCCAAACCTGCCTCAGCAAAGGCATTTTCCTCACCCACCAACGTCCTGCCATGCCTGATTCCAGGGTGCCAGCATTCCCCCAGGTGAAACAGGGACACCTGGATGGCTTGGGAAGGAAGAATTCTGGTGGTGACTGCACCTCTCAGGCAGGGAGGAGTTTGGGTCCATAACTACTTCTTACAAACACATTTGACTCTCTAGTGATCATGCCTTGGCCCAAAAAATTCGGTTCTGGGGCATCCTCAGGCAGCAATAAAATGGTCAGTGCTCCTCAAGGGCTTTGTGCCTTCCTCTAACGTGCCTCCCGTCCCTTCAATCAGCTTTTCTCGGGACATCTGTTCCTGTGGGACAGCCTGTTATTTTTATCCCATGATTATTTGTGTTAGGAGAGACACCACAGCCCCAGGACAAAACACAGCCTGTGCTCCTCCAGGCCTCTGTCCCCAGCTGGGTGTCACCCTGGGAGAATGACAGAGGAGGAGTTTTGCAGCCTGGCAGGGAGCAGATGTGGCACTGGCCACCTCCTCTGCAGGGACAGCCCCCACCTCGTGCAGGGATAATTTGATGGCTGGAAATCTGCAGATCCCAGCAGAATTTCCAGGGAAGTGAAGGAATCGCACAGAGACAAGGATCAGACATTTCCATGGGACAAATAAAAAGCTGGACTCACCAGGATACAGCTGCTTTGTCGGGGCACTGAGCTGAGCATCTTTTGTTACTCTGTAAGCAATATCTGCTTCTTTTGAAGATCTTCTGCTTGTGCAAAACCCTGTGGTTTTTGTGATTCCATCAGGTAAATTATGAAAATCTAACACCTTCAAGAGGTCTGCAGGCTCAGCTGGAAAGAGAAAAGGAGAAAAAGGAATTAGGAGACAACAGGAGTGGCACTGCTGGGCCCCAAATCAGTCTTGCAACACAGGAATCAATCGTCACAGCCTTAAACCCAGCTGAAATCTGCTTTCAGTACAAGGCTGATGCCAGCTTCAGAGCTGGGACATGGTCAAAGGCCCCGATTCAGGGCAGAGAGGAGCAGCAGATAGCCCGTCTGCACCAGGGCAGAGGGCAGAGTGCACTGCCCTGTTTGTCCCAGGAGCTGGATTTTCCTGGATGTCTTCAGCCAGCCTCCATCACTCAAGTACATCCTGAAGATTAAGCACTAGGCAGGAAATTCCTGGTCTGAGGGAAAGGTTTTAATCAAGAATTTCCCACCACACCAATACAAACCTTCCCATTCTTTGCTTGAGGCCAAGAGTTATTTGGAAGCAAACACCTGAGCAAGCTTCCCTGAGGGACCATGGGAGATAATCACAGCAAACTCACAGTGGCAGGGATGACAGGAAAACCCCCAAGGAATGGTTTGGGATACGAAGCGAGGTGAGGAGGCGAAGATGCTGCACAAGCCCTCCTCGGGCAGCTCGAGCCCAGGCAATTCCCACCAAATCGTTCCCCAGGTATTCCACGACACCAGGATTCCTGCACAACCGCCAGTGCAGCCAAATGTGCAGCTGGAGGGTCAAAACCCCACGTGGGCTTCACAGAAAAGGGGAAAAATGGGAATTTGGACTAATGGCACAGAGCAAAAGGCTCCTTTCCTCACACACATCCCATGAGGCTCTGATGAACCAGGAGACCTTGTCTGACACCCCACACCTGCACAGGCCGGGCAGCTTCACCTCCAGATGTTCGGGTCTCTGGGACATCAATTAAGTCATGCAAGGGATGCATCTCATTAACTTCTTAATCTACATCTCACTAATTTCCCAACCTGCATCTCACTAATTTCCTAATCTCCATCTCACTGATTTCCCAATCTGCTCCTGCTCACGTCAGCAGACGTGGAGGCTCCAGAAGTGGAACAGCCAGACCTGACTTTAAACTCTCAAATGAAATTATTTTGAATTTTGCCTCGGTAGCTGGAGCCAAATGGTGTCAGAAACATGAACCAGCCCAGCAGGGCCCGAAGCAAACTGGGCTGTGCTGGTTTTGGCTGGGGGAGGGTTAAATCTCATGCCAGCAGCTGATATGGGGCTGCATTTGGGATTTGGGCTGGACACAGGGCTGATAACACGGGATGTTCTCATTACTCCTGGGCAGGCCTTGCACAGAGTCAAAGGATTTTCTGCTCCTCCTTCATCAGGCTGGGGGTGCACAGGGATTTGGGAGGGGACTCTGCTCCAAGGGACATTCCATGCCCCATGGAATCATGCCCAGCATGGGGGGAAGTGGGAAAAACGGGGGGACATTTGAAGTGAAGGTGCTTGTATTCCCAAAAAAAATCATTATCTGTGACAAAGCCCTGCTTGGCATGCCCGTGGGGAGTGGGAAAAATTCCTTGCTTTATTTTCCTTGCTTTACCTATTAAACCACCTTTCTCTCAACCCATAAATAATTTTTTCCCCACTTTTTCTGATTCTCTTGCTTTACTTATTAAACCACCTTTCTCTCAACCCAAAACTATTTTTTCCCCACTTTTTCTGATTCTCTTGCTTTACTTATTACACCACCTTTCTCTCAACTCACAATTGCTTTTTTCCCCACTTTTTCTGATTCTCTTGCTTTACTTATTAAACCACCTTTCTCTCAACCCAAAACTGGTTTTTTTCCCACTTTTTCTGATTCTCTACCCCATCCCACCTGGCTGCATCCACGGGGAAGGGCAGCACTGTGTCCATCAGCACTGAGCACAAACAGCAGTGGGAGGAAAGAGCACGGACAGAGCTTTTACAACATCAGGAATTTCGGTTACCAAGAAGATCGGCCCAATGTTTGCGTGGAAAATCGATGTCCATTGTTAGGCAGCTTTTAGAAGTTTCCACAATCCTGAGAAATCGGGCCTTCAGTGAGAGATTACAAACACATGGCAAAGCCAAGGGAACAGCGCAGATAATAAAGGAGCTGAGGGAGCCTGGCCTGAGCAGCAAACAGCTGGAATATTTCCTCATCCCTCATCCTCATCAGATGGATGACACGTTTGTCTAAGCTGTCCTTGCCACTTGGATCTTCCCCCTGCCTTCAACCACGTTTCATTTTGCACAAAATATCCGCACATCTACAGCCCAAGCCGTGTTTAGGCAACCGAAATGCAATAAAACTCCATCCCTGCTTCCAGTCACATCCTTGTGCTCCAAGAGCTTCAGACCAGCCAGCTCCCAAGCTGCTTCCAACATTTATTTAGGGAAGAGAGGGGAGGGAAAGGCACAGGCAAGGAGGAAGGGATGTGAATTCCAGACTCCTGACATCAGCTGGGTCCCCGTGCCAGGTGTGGGGGGTTGGAGCTCCGTGTGCACATCAGCCAGCCAGAGGGGCTTGCGGGAACGGGAACATCTGCACAGGAATCCATCCTCGGCATGGATTCATCTCTGGGGACAAAAGAGCCCCTGCAGCGGTCACAGGGAGGCCGTGGAGCTTCAGGGGGGCTGAACCCCCTCCAGGAGCCACCAGGCACAGGTTTGGAGCTCCAGCCCCTGCCTGGAGCCCTCGGAGCAACCCCAACCCATCCCCGGTGCCCTGGTGCAGCAGCTCTCGCTCCTAAAGGATGATCCAAGCACCTGCGCTGCCTCCAGACCCTGCAATTCATCTTCCTTCCCACGGAACGCCCTCTGTGCCTCCAGAACGATGATGAATTAGGGCAGAGCGAGAGAAAACCAGCCTGGTGCTGCACAAACCAACTGGAAACCAGGCAGGTGAGGGAATCACCTCTGCCCCCAGTGTCCCCCCTCTCCTGGAAATCAGAGAGGAGGTGATGAGCCAGCTAAAGCCCCACAGCCCCCTCCTCCCTGAGAGCATCCTTTGGGCAGGATTCCGGCAGCAGGAAGAGCCCCAGCTCTGCCCACAAAGATAAGCTGCACACAGGAGCAGCCCTCATTCCTGCCCGCCCAAGCAGTTCAGTCATTTCCATTTCCTCGGGGTTTTTCATCGAATCCAAGCTCAGCAATCTCCTGCAGGAGCAGCGAGGGCACCGTGCACAGGAGGACAGAGACCTGACTGAGCGAATTACGGCGGATTTCTTACGGGTTTGCCCTGGGCTCGGCCTCCATCCGAGAGCTGAACGAGCTGCTGCTTCACGAAAGCTTCCTTTTCAGTGCCTGTGTGATGAAGAACATCCCTGTGCGGCGTCACGCGCGGGATCGCGCTCTGCTCCACGAGCACGGGGACCAGCTCAGGCCCTGCTGGGACAACGTGCCCAGCACACAGAGAGGCGAACCCCAAACACCCCAAATCAGACCGAAATCAGACCAGAGGCTGCCCCAAAAATCTGCAAAGCACTTCAATAGGACCAAAAAGGAGTTTGACGTCCTGTTTTAACACAGCAGAGATGGCAGGGCCTAAATGTGCTCTGCAATGCCTGGAGAAGAAATAATAAGGAAGAGCATTGGAGGAAGGGACAGAGATGAAAATTAGTGCTGAAAGTTTGGCTTTTCTTTTTCATTTCCAGGGAAATGTGGAACTAAGTGATTGTCCCATCCCTGGAAGTGTCCCAGGCCGAGCTGGACAGGACTTGGAGCAAGCTGGGCTGCTGGAAGGTGTCCCTGCCCATGGGACCTTCACCACTCCATGATTCAGTCGTTCTAGGAATGACTTGCTGAACCAACAGTGGCAAAAAGAGGGATTAAATCCCCAACTCCTCCATCATCACAATTAACCGCAATCTTTCTGTGACCATCTGAATCCTGATTCTTTAAACACCTGTTAAAACCTGGCTCAGAGGCTGCTGACATCAAGTTTATAACTCTACCCCGACCCAGCAGTGGCTAACAGAGACTTTTCCTTTCTCCCATTTCAATATTAGAGCAAACCGAGCAGGATTCTCTGACACAAACCCCTGGCTTTGGGCTGGACATCCTCCTGCCACGACCACCACAGCCCAGCCACCCTCCTGGACCCAGCCAAGGGATGCAGGAGCACAAAAATCCCCCCAGAACTCCAGAGGAAACCAGAATTTTGCCATCATTACCATCCACCAGTGAATATCTGAGCCCACCAAACCTCCCCTGCCTGGGGGCCAATCCCATTCCCAGCTCTCCTTCCCCTGACTATTCTTGAAGACAAATTTTTAGAGGAAAAGGTGCCTTAAACCCTGCTGATCCTTCAGGATATGTGCAATAACAAACAAGGATTTTATTTCAATCCATTACAGCTGTCAGTCACAGAGCTCAGCACAGCCAGCCCTGCTTTAGCCACTGCAGGGAAGGGCAAGGAAACACTTTCTCCACTCAACCATTATCCAAAGTTTCACTTCCCCATCCCAATTTTTGGGTTTCCCCTCCTAATTCCATCTTCCCTGGCCAAGGGAAAATAAGGAAAATAATCAAGTATTATTCTCCCCTCAAAAAACCCCAGCAAAACAACAGCAAACCAAACCAGAACAACCCCAAACAAAACAAACCAACCTTCCAACAAACCAAAACACCAAAAAACCCCCACAAAACCACAGAAAACCTCAAGAACCCAATGGAAATGCTGCTCTGGAAATTCAGTGCAAGATGGGAGCTGCAGCTCCTGCAGAGCACACTGCAAATCCCAGCCTCAGCCAGAAGTCATTAATCTAAGCCATATTTACGCCTGTAATAATAATTTTTAACACCTTGAACAACCCCAAAGCACTGCCATAAGTCACTTATGTGTTCCTTGTGCATATCCCTGCTCCCAGTGTCTGAAAAATTACCAAATTGCAGGCAACAGACCTCAAAACAAATCTCATTTTTCAAGGTCTTTAATTAAATCCTGATCCCCGAGGAAAATCAGTGTTTAAACCTGTCACTGAGCTGAGGGCTGGCGCTCCTGAGGATCACTAGAGCCGGGAACAGAGATTCCCTGTGTTTTCCCAGTTCTCCCAGTGCACTGAACTGGGCAGCACTGGACAAAAGGGAAAGCCAGGCTTTTAAAAAGAGCACGGTCTGGACTCCAGGGAATTCCAGAGCTGAGCTCTGCCCAGCCTGGTCTGTGGAAGGTTCCCTGCCCATGGCAGGGGTGGAACGAGATGAGCTTTAAGGTCCCTCCCAACCCAAACCCTCCTGGGACTCTGTGACAAGATTTTGGGGATTTTCTGGAATCTTTCTTCAACTTTTTGCCTTCCACCACCCTTCAAAGCGGAAAAACCTCATCTGGAGACACAAATTTACTGTGCACAGCTGCTGTACGACCGAGACATTTGGGGGTCTGCAGGAGGGGTCTGCAGCCTGGAACAGGAGAATTTTCTTCCGTATTCGCTTTTGGAACAGCCAGAGGACATCCCAAAGACCTCCAGGACTCAGCGCTGCAGCTCTCAGCCGTGCTGGGGTTTGTGTGCAGCCGTGGCCTGAGGTCGGGGGGTGAAGAAGGATAAAGCATTCCCAGCTCATTCCAGGTGCCCTCTGCAAATTCCCCATCACCCACCCCCGGTCCCACCGGGCTGGGGATCTGCCTCCAGCTGCAGGGGTGCGGGTTTGCCTCCAGCCGTGGGTTTGCCTCCAGCTGAAGAGGTGCGGGTTTGCCTCCAGCTGCAGGGGTGCGGGTTTGCCTCCAGCTGCAGGGGTGCGGGTTTNTTTGCAGGTCTGCCTCCCAGCTGCAGGGGTGCGGGTTTGCTCCTAGCTGCAGCGGCGCAGGTTTCCCCCCAGCTGCAGGGGTGCGGGTTTGCCGCCAGCCGCAGGGGTGCGGGTTTGCCGCCAGCCGCAGGGGTGCGGGTTTGCCGCCAGCCGCAGGGGTGCGGGTTTGCCGCCAGCCGCAGGGGTGCGGGTTTGCCGCCAGCCGCAGGGGTGCGGGTTTGCCTGCAGCTGCAGGGGTGCGGGATTGCCCCCAGCTGCAGGCGTGCCGGTTTGCCCCCAGCTGCCGGGGTGCGGGTTTGCCCCCACCTGCAGGGGTGCGGGGTTGCCGCGAGATGGAGGGGTGCGGGGTTGCGGCTCTGCCCCCAGCTGCAGGGGTGCAGGTTTGCAGGTTTCACCCCAGCTGCAGGGGTGCGGGTTTGCCCCCAGCTGCAGGGGTGCGGGTTTGCCCCCAGCTGCAGGGGTGCGGGTTTGCCCCCAGCTGCAGGGGTGCGGGTTTGCTGGCGTAGAAAGCTTTCTTACGTGAACGAGCAACATAAAATTGTTATTTACCTCCCAGCAAGCAGCGACAGCAAATGAAGCGAGTAAGGGACATTTCAGGAGTAGCATCTCCTTGAAAAGAACTTCAAGACACCTTCCACCACCCCAGGTTGCTCCAAGCCCTGTTCAGCCACTTGCAGGGATGGGGAATCCACAATTTCTCTGCACAACCTGTGCCAGGGCCTCCCCACCCTCACGGGGAAGCTGCTCCGTATTTTTAAGGGAAAAAGTGTTTTCCAGCAGAACCCCAAACCATGAGGGGCCAGAGCAGCTGATGAGGGACAGGAGGAGCCATCTGTGACCCCAAAGCTTTAATCCCAACCTGGAAAACCCATCCAAGGTCAGGGTCCCTCCAGGACAGAGCTGAGAATCCCCATGGCAGAGGGACTGGTGCTCCACATTGCTCCAAGGAAACCCTTCCCCTTCCAGCTTCACCAGCCTTCAAGTACTTTTCCAAGATATTCTTAGCCCTAAATAAACACTCAATTATTGCCTTTGGAGGGCCTAGCTCCAGGCAGGGCAGAGCCCTTTCCCTGGGCTCCGGGTTTCGCACTCCCCAGAGGTTGACTTGAACATCTGGGCTTGGATTTGGAATTAAATACAAAGAGGTATTTATATGTGATATCCTAATTTAGAGATATTATATTATTCCTAGAGTTCCTCTGTCAGATCCACAAGAAATAAAAGCAAAGGACGACTGGAAGCTGCTTCCCCTTACCGATGCCTTTTTTTATGGAGCTGGGAGTCTCCTCTTCAGGCTTCTGGGATTTCAACAATTTTGACTCCTTATCTAAACACTTTTCACCGCAGCTGACCCAGCTGCGGCCCTGGGATAACTGACTAAAACAGCTAAAATAAAACAGGGCCTAAAATCAGGATACCAAGCTCCAGTCGCTGTTGCTGCAGCGTCCTTTGGATGGGCTTAAGAGAGCCTCGTAAATTCTTCAGCATCCCAGCAGCCCAATAAAACACAATTAGTTATTTGGGCAAAGAGAAAAGGCGTTTTAAGGAGGAGAAACGAGGAATGTGAGCTGCAGGATTGAAGATATTAAAGGCTGCTCCCTAGGAAGGGGCAGAACAGAGGGAATTTTTAAAAAAAGCCAGCTACGGAAGGGGTCAGAACTCATCTGCTCCTCCCAAGGGCTGTGTCAATTCACACTGCTCCAGATTGCAGAATATTTCACCAATGACTCATGACATCCCCTTATTTATTTATTTTTACTTTTAAAAATGCCAAAATAGGCCCAACTGGGAACAAAGGAAACCATTATGCAGAGTCAGATTGGAAGGATCCTACATATAACCCCAAAGGGGAAAGAAAGAAACCCAGAACTGACACTGGAGCAGCTCAGAGACTCCATAAAATTCAAAGAATCAAATAATTCTTCTTCCTTTGAGCAGAAATCCTTTTTTTATATATAGATAATCAATCATTTGGGTTTCTTACAAAGCCATGGTGTTAGCAGCTACCAGTGAGCAAAGAGCGAGGTTTTCCTTCATGGAATATAATTAAAAAATCTGCTGCAAATTCCATGCAAAACTTACAGCTACAGTGCCCAGAAATCAGGCAAATGTCAGAGGTCTGGGGGGAAATCCCAGCCCTGTTCAAGAGCAGCAAAAATCCTGCTTGTTTGAGGAGCTGAGGATTTGGGATTCTCCCCTGGGAGAGGGAAAAAAAGAATCCAGCAGGAAAGGGTTGGCTCAGAGGAGGAGGATGGGCTTTTCCAGGACAATCCGTGTCCCATGCCAGCCTGGGAGCCAGGACACGTCCCTGCACAGCCAAGGGACAAACCCACCCCTGCACAGCCAAGGGACAAACCCATCCCTGGACACCTGGGGACAAACCAATCCCTGCACAGCCAAGGGACAGACCCACCCCTGGACTGCACAGCCAGGGGACAAACCCACCCCTGGACACTTGGGGACAAACCCATCCCTGGACAC
>VWPU01000119.1:0-14922 GCA_013398955.1 Callaeas wilsoni | reverse complement strand
CTTCTCAAGCAGGGTCATATGAGATGTGGTAGAATTGTGTCCAGACAATTCTTGAATTTCTCCAGTGAAGGAGACTCCTCAAACTCTCTGAACAATCTGTTCCAGTGCTCCATCACCCACATGGTAAAGTTCTTCCTCATATTCAAGTGGAAGAACGCACTACCTGTGCATCAGTTTCTGCCCATTGCCTCTTGTCCTATTGCTCAGCACCACAAAAAAGAGCCTGCCTCCATCCTCTTGATACCCTCCCTTCAGATACTCACAGACACTGATGAGGTGCCCTCTCAGTCCTTTCTGCTCCAGGCTAAACAAGCCCAGCTCTCTCAGCCTTTCCTCATAAGAGAGTTGTTCCAGTCCCTTAATCATCTTTGTTCACTGGACTCTCTCCAGGACCTTCATTTCTCCCTTGTCCTGAGGAGCCCAAAACTGGAAGCAGCACTCCAGGTGTTCCTCACCAGGGCACAGTAGAGGGGCAAGATCACCTGCCTCACCCTGCTGGCAGTGCTTTTCCCAATGCACCCCAGGACACTATTTGCCTCCTTGGCCACCAGGCCACACTGCTGGCCCATGGACAGCTTGTTGTCCACCAGGACCCGCAGGTCCTTCTCCACAGAGCTGCTTTCCAGCAGATCAGTCCCAGCCTGTGCTGGTGCCTGGAGTTAATCCTCCCCAGTTCAGGATCCTGCATTTGCCTTTACTGAATTTCAGAAGGTTCCTCTCTGCCCATCTCTCCACCTTATCGAGGCCTTTCTGCAAATCTGCAGTCTGGGGTATGGCCACTGCTCCCAGCTTTGTGTCATCAGTGACCTGCTGAGGAGGCATCTGTCTCTTTGTCCAAACCACTGATGAACAGGTTAAAAAACAGCACTGGGGCCCGATACTGACCCTTGAGGGACATCACTAGAGACAGACCTCCAACCAGACTCTGTGCTGCTCATTCCAACCCTCTGGGACCTGCTGTTCAGCTAGTTCTCAACCCATCTCATTGTCCAGTCATTTAGCTCACACTTCCTGAGTTTGTCTGTGAGGATGTTGTGAGAGACAGCGTCTAAAACCTTGCTGAAGTCAAGGTAAGTAATATCCACTGCTCTCTCTTCAGTCATACTGGTTGTTGTTTCATTATACAAGACAATCAGGTTGTTCTAGCATACTTTATCTTTACTGAATCTGTCCTGATTACTCCTGATCACCTTCTTGTGTTCTATGTTTTGCCTCAACAAAAACAATCAATAGACAAATAAACATCCTTCAATCTCTGTTTTTGTGTAGTAGGAAGAAAAACTGATATAAACTTAAAGATTGCATTCATTTAGCTAGTGTGAGGTTAACTTGCTGTGGACAGCCCCTCTTCAGCTGCCAATAATATCTAAGTATGTATCTGTGTCTGTATATTTCTGTCTGTGTATATACCACTGAAGAGCTGCAAAGAACATGAGTGTCATGTTAAATGCCAATCATTTAATCTAAACTGATTAAATGCCCATATGCCCATAATGCCCATAAGTAGTATGATTAGCAGCATTACTGCAAATAGTGGAAAAAATTTGCTGTGAAGTGGCTTTTTGCTAAGGGTAACATAACTCCTGAAAAGTGGTGTTGAAACATTTGTGTGTTGATTTTTTGGGGCCTTGTTTTTTGGGGGATTTTGGGTTGGGTTGTTGAGGTTTTTTTCATTTCTGTTTATCGTCTTCATCCTAAGCTGCTGAATATGAAACAAATTCAATAGATCACATAAAGTTACACCCTACCTGGGAGGTAGGAAACTGGAGAAGCACATCGGCAAAAGTGAAGTTCTCTGTTCCAGAATTTTCCCCAAGAAAGATGCATTCTGACTCAAAATGTGGCCTTCTGACACCATTTACTAAGAAACCCTGTAATTCTGTCCAAGGTGTTTCCAGGACAGCCATACTTACCACGCTGTATCAGATAAACATTCCTCAAATATACATGCAATACTTAAGAAACTTTCACCTTTTGTTAAACCAGTATAAATCCACAGAAGAATTCAATCAGTGAAGCTACTTACTTACTCTTATGTCTGGTTATCCGTATGCTACTCACTGTTAGCATATATATCCCATGAGTGTTTTTAACTGTATTGTTACAGAGCTAAAAGAAAAATTTCAGAAAATGAACCTTTCTCCTGCCACTATACATTTTATATATATTGCCTTTCAACTAAGTTGCCAGTGTACATATGCAAAAAAAAATAAAACAGACAGTGAATATTTTATATCCTTGGAGCTCTATTTTGCAGTCATAGAAAAGCTGTAGTAGGAAGAAAATAAGAAGGAAACAACTCTGGAGTCTACATTTTTACTTCAGAAAAATGTTGGCAACATACTCAGCACAGTTCTCTGGAAATATTTAACAGTTGCCCATCTTTTTTCAGCATAAGCACCAAAGAAAAGGTACCTTTTAATATTTTGTTTTGGCTTATTTGTTCTTTATTTGGAAAATGCCCTGATATAAAATGACTAATCATCAAAAGAGCTGATGGCAGGTATCAATCCAGACAGACAGGTTCAAATTAAGGAAGCATAATTTATATTGACACTTTGCAGGATAAGTGCATAGACAGGGAAAAAACACACAGAGTTTTTAGAGTTTTCAGGCAATCGGTTCGTATTAGTACTAATGTGGTAACTTTCCCTCTACTTCTTGGACCAGAGAAGTATTTCCTATTAAATATTACATAGCTAGCATAAGAAATACCTTCTTTCAAGTTTGATTTACTATGTCCAAATCTACTGTACTGCTCAGAATATACAGTTTTCTATATAAATTTATGGTGCGGGGGTGTGGGGGTGGTTTCAGCCTTTTAAATCAGTGCTGAGGAAGGAAATCATCACTGGTTTAACCTGTGATAGCACCTTAATTTGTGGCATAGGAACGCTGAATTTTAACCCAAACTGGGGGCTATATTCTATTTTTAGATACAGGCATTGGTCTCCAAATGACTTCGGGGGTTATGCTTGCATCCAAGGGCAGGTTTTGACTTTTAGACAACTTTTTTTGTTTTCAAGTCCAAATCAGATAAACTGTTTTTCTGTGGTTTAAAGGGAGAGAAAGTATTACCTCACCTTTATGCTAAAATGAGATATTACCTTTGTGTATCATAGGTAGAGAGTGAACTCTATCATTAAGCAATCAGTAATTAACGAGTAATTGAATAACCAAGTAAAGACTCAAACCTTCCTGTAAACCTACAAAAACCTTCTTACCTTTGTTCAGGTAATTGTAATACAAGTGACCTTGGGCTTATATTTTGGTAAAGGTCAGGGATGAAGTTAAAATAGCAGCAAGAGGCTTTGTGGAACCATTGGCAGGAGTTTTAACTTTGTGTATTTTTAATGAGGAGACTAATCAGCCATCCAGACAAGAACAAAGCATATGAACTTCTGCTGGAAAGTTGGCAAATCATGATTGAAAACCTTGCTATGGTCAGAACTAAGAAAATGATAGCTTTCAAATGTTCATTTTTGCTAAATCCCAGCAATCTTTCACTGAAAGTATCAGTAGTGCTTATTATATTCATTAAGATCTTTCTTAGAATCAGAAGTTCAGCCTCTGGCCTCATGTGGCTTTGATACTACCAGATGTTCATATTGAAACCTTGGGACTCATTCACTCATTTTTGTTTGTTTAGGGCTCTTCCTCCTTCCTCTCATCTCACATTTCAACACAGGGTAGCTATCCTTTTTTCTCCTCAACCTTTCACAAACAATTCAAGCTCAGCCAAAACCCATGCACACAGCTTTGCTTAAGGCTGGTCGGAAGAAGGACAAAGCTAGGAGTGAGTCATGCCAGAAACATGTGGATGACTGGCGGGAGGGCTCTGAATAGGGTTATAGATCAAGCTTCCCTAGTGCTTTTCTGTAGATCTTACAGAAGTTCACAGATGTTAAAAACAGTTATTCATGCCGGAGAACTTGACAAACATTAAATGTACATTAGATGTCTTTCCCAAGACCTCATAGTAAGCTTTACAAAGAGTTGAAGTCAGGCCATATGATTTTCCGTGTCAGGCATTTTTGTCCAGGATGTCATAGCCCTTCAAAACACTGTTAATTATTAGTTTTGAGCAGGATAAATTGTGTATCAAGGAGTGCAACATTCAAATCTCCTCAAGTCAGGCTCTGAAATCCATGTTGTGCTTAAATAAATAGCAACACTCGTGAATACTCTAGAGCAGGCAAATGTTGCCACGGACATCAGTAGAACAGTCTTCTCACTCTCTCTGCCTGGATTTGTTATGTTGCCCTTAAGAATTACATACAGCAAAGGTCTGTGACAGCACTCTGCAAAAAGTGCTTCTTGTGTATAACAAGAGAGACACAGTGAGGATGAGATAGTACAGAGCCCTTTACAGGTGTTCTTCCAATTGGCAGCTCCTTCCACACCAGCAGTTTACCCAGGCATTGCATCCTGCAGATTGTCATTTTCATGACCCTGTTCCACCGGAATAAGGAAAAAAAAGAAAAAGTGTCTTCTCATGTTTTCTTTCTTAGTACTGGATCCAGGCTCTCCCTTGTGTTAAAGGAAAGGTTATAATAATAAGATCTTGTGGTGCTTTTCATCTTCATTAAAAGATACACAGGGATCTATATGCAGTGCCAGCTGCAGGGCAGACACGGAAGATGCAAACACAACACGAGGCAGTTTTGTGTTTATATATACTTAGGTAGGTTTTCCCAAAGGGCTTGGAAGTCTTTGTCATATACAAAGAAAGACAATTTATTGGTTAAAAATATTAACATAAAAAAGATTAGTTTCCTGCATAGCTTTTCACACTTATCTTAAGTAGATATTGCTTTCCATAGCAACATCTTCTGAAATAAAAGTGAGAAGAACTCACTCCTCCGGTTTTCAACAACATTTGTTGGCTGCTCTGTAAACATCATTTATTCATGTCAGGAAAAGAAAAAGAGGAAAAGACATCTTTTTGTCAGACACTAAGGTATCAATCGCTAGGATCTGTCCTCCAAAGTGAGAGTATCACATTTGTGTATATATCACTGATAAAAATCAGACTAATATCTAGCCAAATATTTTATCTAAAGGTCTGGACATACAGAGGAGATACAGTTAACACCATTCTACTACTCCAATAACTTTTACAAGCAGAAAATCTGAAATGTGAAGACACCCATTTCACTCTTACTTGCAGAAGTCAGAGGAGGTGCCTCAATATGCTGGAAGTGTCATGTTTTTCCATTCTCCTGAAACTTGACAAGCTCTATTTTGCATCTTTCTCAGATGTTTTGATCTACTCTTTTGTGCTCATCCTTGAGGAAAAAGACAAAGAGAAGCAGGTAAGGTAAGTGGTAAGGCCTGGATTAATTAGTTCTCCATGCAAAAATATGTCTCAGTAGTAGGAGGAACTTCAGACAGAGAAGGAACGGGGGAAATGGAAGTATTAACTCAAAAATTAGAGATCTAGTGGATCTTTATGCAAGGCAAATTTTTTTAAAAAATACTGTAATGTAAGAGTAACTGTTCTGTGCTGCACAAGTGTTATTTTAGCTTCAAAAGTGCTGAGCAGAGGGCTCTTGTTCCCCTTGGTCAGCTGAAGATACTCATATTATTAAGAAAGAGTGTCAGGAAACGAATATAAGTGTTATTGTGAGAGGAAACCTGTTTCAACTCCCATGATTGCAGTTTAGCACAGCTGCACCTCAAGAGAACAATAGCAAGATTTATTTCTTTTATAAGTCTCAATTTTACAAAGAATGAAAGGATCCTGTTAAAGAAAGCTGTGAGCACAAGAACTGTCTGGGAGGGTGTAAACACAGAGAGAGGAAGAGAGAGCACAAGAGAGCAAGGATGCACATGTACTGACAAAAGGGAAAATAAACATGTTTCTGTCTAATACTAAACTAATTTCTTTTGAATACTTGAAGAAGAATACTAATGATAAAAACTCCAATATTCTAAGAAAAAAAAATTAGTAAGAAGTAAGGCTTGTTATACACACTCTTTATAAGCACTACTACCTGCATGCAAAGCACAAAAACTAGGCACCCAGGCAAACAGCCCACCCATGTTTAAGCATCTCACAGTCCATCCACAAAACCAGGTCCCAAGGGAGGATTTTCTAGTCTTCCAATGGCTTGCCACTTCTGCCTTATGTCTTTTTTTGTTTGTTTTGCTCTTGCCATGGTACAAGCAATTCTGGATTTACACCCACTTATGTTGCACTGGCTGCATGCACGTGATGCAGGTGCACGTGTCTTGGCGCATCATCTCACCCCAGAGGCACAGGCATGCCCTCAGATCTGCAGTCGAGGATGTGGAAAGGGGGATAAAGAATGCTGGGATGCATTTCGTGTCTTGCCAGTCACTGCCTGGGAAAGGATCAGCAATTCTCTTTGTCTCTTCTGCCTTTTGTGGAAAACCTTCGTATAAAGGCTTTCCAAATAGATGGACTTCCTGTTACTGCAGGTGTCTTCCCAAAATGGGCCTCCTTCCTATTTGTGATTGCTGGTGCTATGAGGCTCTTGTTGTGAAGGGCTGTTGTTCCCCACCACTGACCCAGCACTCAGACCCCTGCCACTCATCAGCATTCTGTTTTTGCAGCCAACCCGGAGAGATTCTCATGCCTGGGGAGGAGATCAGCCAACAGGAAATCACATTCAATGCAGTGACCGTGTTAAGTCTGCAAGAAATGTCCTACCCCCAGTTTGCTGTTTTGCAGCTGAGGCAAGCAAGTCTGCTTCTCAGCTGAGAAAACAGAACAGCTACTTGTGTGATTATGAAAAATAAAAATTGAGGAAACAGAAACAATAAAAGAAAAAGCCCAACCATCAGAAAAAACTCTAAGCAGACAGCACATCCTACCAAGAGAGATCATCCGTGCATTTATTTTACTAATGAATAACTAAATCTGATACACGTATACTTAAATGTGGTATACAGCTCCCATTGGTCTGCGAAGTTATTGTTTGGAGGTGGGGGAGACAGGAGAGAAATTATGTTATTTTGTGAGAAATACATAAAAAGAACTGCTCAGATGCATTCTCAAATACTGCATTAGAAGTCAAAATTCAATGCAGTTACTTTCACTTGGTGAATCTATTTTTCAAAAGGGCATGGCCTTCACCATTGACCCTGGACTATGTATTGCAGTGTTGTCTGATCATGATTTTGGTGTGTCAGTTCAGAAACATCAGCATTCAAAAGTGGGAGAAGTTATGCATTTTAGTTTTAACAGAGTGCTCAGTCAGGAAGTATTTTGTTTTCAGACCTGCTGCGGATAGAAATCCCTCTGACAAATCCTTCAGTCCTCCTGTGTTTCTGTTTCCCTGTCTGTATACAGAGAATCAGCTATTTTTAAATTGCTGTGAGAAGCCAAGATGTACTTTTTTGTGTACAAAATCACAAATTCTGGTTTTTGAAATGTGGTCAGCTATCCCTCTCTGTTATTAGAGACAATATATTATGATCTGAAAGACATAAATATCTGTACGTTATAGTTTGGATGCAAAGTCAGAAGTATCATAACTCAATGGGTTCTTTTGTATGAGGCATCTGAACAGAAATTTGTATTTCAGAAGGAAGGTAGAACATGTAAAAACATGTGGTAGCCATACCATACCTCCTAAGACTTCCTCCTATTTCTCCTTCTATTCCTACATGTATATTGAAAATAGAATGAAGGAAAACGAGCAAAAAAAAGAAGGCCAAATTAAAGAAACTGGTGCACAACTAAAATCAAAAAAGCTTCCCACTGATTACAACATACTCAGCTTATGACTTTTTAAGTTTAATCATTTTAAGAGAATCGTTTTGCTCTACAAGCCAAAAGATAAAATCACAGTTTAAAATTTCAGAACCAGTTTTATTTTCTTAAGCAAAGGAGTGAATGATCATGCATTTTTTACAGAAAGTAATCTTATTGTTAAAGCAATTTTGAAAAGAGAAAAATCTGAATTTTTTTACCTTATTTTCATTGTCAACTTTTCCTTTTAGATAGGCAGGTTTTATTCCCCTTTGTGTCATTACTCACAGACATCCAGCAATGTGTTAAAGTCCATATTTCCAAATGCAGAAAAATGTATCTCATAATTTAAATTTTTTATCTCTATTTGCCTGCCACCAATTTTCAGAGAGTGAAAAGAAGAGATGATCACAGTGTTGGCTTTGTTTCTGTTGAACATCCATTCTCAGATGCTAGGCCCTCTGATGTTTTAATGTATGCAGTAATAAGCCACTTGTCCCAAAAAGCAGGAAATTGTTTAAAAACTTTGGGAAAATGATTAGTCTCTGAACTTGCCACTAACAATACTATCATAAAAAGACTACAGAATAAACATTTATTTGTCATCATTCAAAGGGATAGCAATTTTAGTTAAATTACAAAGGGATCTGGCTCCAGAATTTAGGTCTTGTTGGTGCTAAGGTATCTTGTAGCAAACGCAGTATTCAGATTTTCCTGTTTGGAGCACGTGTTTCCTATTCCTTTGCATATAGGGTCACCAATAAATATGATGAAATTTTTTAGACTATCTCCAACAGCAACACTTACATGAGCTAAGTATGCATCACTAACCCTTGCTATTAAACATTCACATATTTTTTAAAAGGTCTTTGCGAGGATCCCACATTAGCCCAGTGAATAGGGTGGGCTCTGCTATCCCCATAAGAACGTGTGTTTTCCTGGAGTATGACTGTCCCTCAGACTTTAAATGGAAGAGAGGATGGAGACAGAAGTTTCCTTTGCTATAGTCAAGCCACGTGTAGCCAACCAGATTCCCCCTTCAGTGTAGCTTTCAGGAAGCAGTTATCAAGGAGATGCACCATCTCTTTCTCCCAAAGAACATGGCAGAGAGGATGTCAGGAAGGATACTTTCAGCTGTTTCACAGTCAGAAAGACGGCAGCTCTAGCTGGAAAAATCTGGGGTATTTTCTACAAGGGAATGGTCTCCCTAATGAAAATGCTGCTTCTTTAGCTACCAGGCATTCATAGCTTTTACTAAGTAAGAAACCTCCTACCACTTATTCTGTGGGATTTGCAAAACCAAAATGAAATTCATAGTTTAAACAACCAAAAGGGCCAAAAACTTCTTTAAAATAGAAAAAATTCAGAGCAGAAAGCCAGAAGTCAGTACAGAACTCTCTCTTACCAGCAGATGTCAGACCTCTGCTATTTCCAGAGCACCCAGAGGAGCACTTTTTTCCCTCATCTCCAGTCTTTCCAATGTATCGCTACGTCTTTACGGCAGAAATCACCTACAAAAGAAGAAGGAATGAGCAAGAGAAAGAAATTTCTCACACCCTACACATGCTGCAGTCAGAAACCTACTTTCCCTTTCCAGTAGTTGCCAGTTTGCCTCACTCCCCTTATTTTTTAACTACCACCGTAACTTTAAATATTTTGCTGATTTACAAATTTAGAATCTGAAATTGCCCTATCTTCTCCTTCTGTGATTGCTGTTACCATGTCCAAGGGTTGGTAGTAACAACCACGACTTGACTGCCAGCAGCCAGCCTTTCGAGGGACCGATAAACATTAGGTAGGAAGGATTACTTCAGTTTTCTGCAGTCAGAGGGAAAAACAGACCTGGTACCATATGAGCCATCATACTCCTACCTGCTGGAGGAAATAATCTGAGGGTTGCCAACCATAAACTTTTTTGCAATAGAAAAGTTGCCTGATATTATAATATTTTATGTCCTTTCCATATTAAGCATGCATAATCAGTTGTTTTATTAACTAGTTATCAACGAGTACAGTGATAGACACCCCTTACCCAGAACACAGAGTATCAAAGAAATTAGCACAAAGACACTCAGCTGGCTATGGTGCAATTTTCAAAGTGAAGCATGCAGAGGACAGGTATCCCACTTGTAGAGAAAGGCCAAGTACTATACCGGGAGAAGCTGTAGTGGGAAAAGGAGCAAGAAGTGAAAGATGGATGATGACACAGAGGAAGGAGGGAAGGAGGGAAATCATGATCCTTGCTAAGCAGAAAATCCCACAGGGCCAAACCAATATAAAATAATATTTCCCCAGAAGTAATCTGATCTGTCTGTTCAGCTGGCTCACTGTGGGAATCAACATGGTATAAAAAAATATGTCCCCTAAAATGCAGGTTTTCTGCTGATCCCACACAAGGAACACTGTGGTCAGGAGAGACATATTCTGCTTTCATCTAGAGGGAATCTCTTAGGAACTATTTCCAGTCTGCTCAGCTGTGTTGCTCCACACACCACAAGTGACTCAGAGTCAGGATAGCTTGAACAAATAAACAAGTAACAGTTGAGAAGAGAAATCAAATGCACAATGCAGTAATGAAAGTCATGTTTCCGGTTGTTTTTCATACAAATCATCAGAAGCTAAATCAATCAGCCTTCAAGAAAGAGATGAAACTTTTTTCTCCATGTCTTGGATTACCTTTTGTGTGATTTGCTACTTTAGCTTCTTTTGTTTTTCTTTGCCTTTTAAGTAATTTTCTACAAGCTGAAAACAAAGAAAACATCTTGATTTTGCAAAATATTTTCTTTTGAAGGCAAATGAGCTAGCGGCATTTTGCAGCAAGTTTTTAAATTATCTTTACTTTTTAGGATCTTTCTCTGTAACTCAGCACTGATGCACTGCTTTCTTTCACAAAAGTTTTACTTCTCTCTGTGGGTGGTTTTGAGATTGCTGTGGCCTAAGAAACCTTTTCTTCAAGAAACTATTTTGACAAGAAACACGTAAGTATATTCTTTCCACATACAAATTTGGAAACCATCCTTTTGACTTTGGGGTGCAAAAACCAAAGGAAATGTCAATTAAAAAATTTATTTCTCCTAAAGCAGGTCCAGCTTGTTCATCTTGCCTTCTAAAAACATCAAGTCGTGGCAAATCAACAGGTTGAAAAACAAGCACAACTTCCTTCCATTCTTTCTTCCAACATGTACACAAGGATTTTTACTCCAATATCACTAGCAGGAATACAAAAACCAAGAATGTACTACAGTTACCGTCATATTTCTCCTAGCAAATTAGCCACACAATTAACATAGAAAATGAAATAGAAGTTCTCATGTGTGTAGCACTATAGAAATATAGCTTGAAGTATTAGTTTGCAAATAACAACTTTTTCAAAAACCCTAGAGATATATGGGTTGCATTAGGGAATTTGGGTCAATTAAGCCCCCATTAGTCAATATAAACTACAGGATAAATGGATAACAACGTAGGATTCACTTTGATGGACAGTGTTCGGTGAAAAGTGTTTTATTGTCAACATTTCCATTTGTGGCTGGAACAACTTAAATAATGATTCTTTGACAGAAGAAAAGAGTCAAACATTTGGAAAACTGTGGTGGCGCACCACATTTGGGACAAAAACAAAAGTAATTTTATTCTGCATTCTGGCAAAATGCAGCCACAGAACCCACTAAAAACTCCTCACTCACCTCTAGGTCAACAAAGGCTAGAATAAGTGTTGCAGCCGTAAGTTCACAAGAGATACATTACAGTTAAGCAGTCGTCCAAGAAGTTTATTGCCTGTTTTGTGAAGGCTAGTTCATGGAGTCTACCGTTGCAAACCTCATTAAAGCTCCAATTTCTAAATCAAATAGTTTTGCCTGGCAATAAGATCCTTAAAATGCTTTTTTTAAAAATGTCTGCTTTAGATTCAAATCCCAGGTTTTTCCTTTAAGGCATCTGCAACCAGGCTGTATCTTGTCTTCCATACACCTAGCCCATAAACAAGAGGGATCATGCATAGGTTTCTGTGGCAAACACAAGGAACTCATTCTCCATCTACCACGTGAAGATAACATCCACACAGCACTCAGAGTGCAGTGGATAATAAACAAGAGGACGAACTAAGTGCTTAGGCAAATGCATCTTCCAGCAGAGGTGGAGATGAGAACTAATTACCTTGTTTAATTCCCAATCATAATCCTAGGGATTCATTTGTGGTTGTTTTAAGTGAGATATGCAGACAACTGTAACCTTATATCTATGATTTCTTCTCCAAGCTGCCCAGGAATGGCATGGAGTACTATATGAGCACTGCATTACTGCTGAACCTCCAAGGACCACAACATAGAGAATTAAGTTTATTGAACTATTTTTGTTAGTGTTATAAACCTTTGTTAGTGTTATAAACTTTTGCTTTCAGTTATACAGAGCATTCTACAGTTTTTATCTTTCAGTGAGAAATTTTCCAAGCTAGCCTTTTGGATTAGTACTACATACTTAGAAAGTTTGTTGGAGGACATGAATACAAAAAAATCCTCCCACATTCTTTAGAACAAAAGGGGAGTAGAAAACTATGCGTTTGTCTCAATGCCACGCAACAGTCGTAGATTCATTTTGCACAACTTCTGACTTTAATCTGAAGATTAAAGAAAAAAAAGGAAAACTGAAATAGTTTAAAAGGGCAAAAGTCAATATTTATCAGGAGAGAAGTTAAATAAATGGTGCCATGTCTGGGTGAACATTAGTTTAGTTTTATGGAAAAAAGAAACCCTCAAACTTCCCCTGGAGCCCCATGTTTCAGGTATCGGATGTTTCTCTGATTCTATCAATTTTGGTGAGAGCAGGGTATAGCAGCTCCCAACCCTTTCAGCTTCCCACAGCACCCAAGCTGACGTCAGGGGTACTTCACCTGGCTCTCCCTCAATCTCCCAGGGGACAGCTGCCACAGCACCTTCCTGGAGGACTCTTGGACTTTGCTTTCCTTTCCTACAGACAGCCCTGCTATGGCAGTGTTGCCATGGCAGCAAGTGCACCTCCCAGGACAGCCTCACTGGCAGCAGCTCACCAGGAAAAGTGAGGCCTCTCATTCGAGGGGTGGGTCCTCTGGCCTGCTTGCAACTCTCCTGGCTGCAGGTGCCAGGGTATTGCTGTTTGTCTGCTGGATTTTGTTACTGCAGCCCTTCAAACTGGCCTTTGACTTGAGACCACCAATTTACTTTCCAGAAAGGGATTGCAAACAAGCCAATGTGTCATACCAACATCTATATAATTCCTGAAAAGAGCCAGCTGTCCAAACCAATGAACTGTACAAAAAGGGTTTAGTCCATTAAAAAATCCTTGAACTACCCATACAGCTTCTTTTGGTGTGCTGGAGGCTGTGGAAAGGTGACTCAGCTCACACAACACTGTGACGTTGTTGATTTGTAAGGATGTTGTAATGCTTCCCTCCACAGGTACAGCTCACTTGCATAGGAAAAACAGTAGCTGTTTTGCAGCTTTTATAAACAAAACTTTCCTTGGCCTAAAAAGCTACTCAGCATTACGTTGGAGAAGACTGAGTAGAAAATCAACATGAATTAACTAGCAATTAAATAAAATAATTAGTAAAACAAAAGCTGGACCAGATCTTTAAGCCAGACCTGAATAAAAATTCTTTCAGCTGATATAGACTTGCATGGGATCCCACAAGCTGCTACTTCTCATGCGCGGATCCAGCTCTTCCGAGATGATCAGTAATTTACCAACTGTGTTTCTCCGCCCTGAAGTTATCAATTGTTAAAACAACAACATTTTACAGATGTATTCTGTAAATACCGACATCAGTTCACATGACGAAAAGAAAGAGAAAGAATTTCCATTAACTTTCTGTTGAACAAGTCAAGCACAGAGTAATTTAGTTTTAGCCTCACTTTAAAAATTTGTTTCCAGATTGTTAGCATCTCATTTTGATTACCACAAAAATTTTTTTCATGAAAGTTATTTTCAACATTTGCTGTTAAACTTGTGACATTTGCTGCCATGGCTGGAAACGCATAGATAAAGTAACATAAATCTTCTACAAACCCTGTGTTAATGTGATAACATGATTATTTTTATGTTAGATGCAAACACCTCTGATTTTTTTTTCTGCTTTATTTATAAAATTCTGCACAGATATTATTTGTGGCTTTATCTCATCGAATCAAATTAGTGTGTTAGTCTGTGCCTGTAAGCCATCCCAGTGAGTTAAAATGCTGCTTCTGTGAATGTTCTTGAACAGAATAATAGGAGCCTGCAGAGCAACTTGATGTCCATAAAAATTGTGAAGTCAAATAAATGTGCTGCTAGGCATATCTTAAGATACTTCTCAGCAACACTTTAAAACACATTACTTGCACAGAAGGATGTTTTTTATTCATTGATTTGGTAAATCAGACTAAATAATCTCTGAAGAACATGGTGAAGAAAGTCACACAGCTGTGGTTAAAGGGGTGTCAGCTTCGCTTTGCAGTTGACTTAATTTTCTTTCTACTTTCTCTTGTATATACAGTTGTAAGTTTTAAAACTAGATGTATTTGCTTTCCTAAATAAATACATGCTCCACTACTTCCTTCTATTTATTTAAAATAGGCTGTGATGAATGCATGACATTAACTAAAAAGAGAGAAAAATGGAGGGACATCTGACAGAAAAGGTTATATGACAAGAGCTCGTGGTTTTGTGCTGGTGAATGTGTCAGGTAGATTGATAGCCAGCTGCACCTGGGATCTCAAACCTCCAAATTTGTTTTACTGGCCAGACGTTCTTTTTATTGTCTCTCCTCACACCTGTGCACATCTAAACTCACTCACACAAAAAAAGAGGCTGCAGACATTTTTCAAGTTTTCTTGGTTGCATGATCAACAGTCCTGAGACAGAGCAAGGTTAATACTGGCATTTGAACCCAACAATAACCAACACTAATGATTCTTTGGTTTGGGGAACAGTGTCAGAATTGTAACCACAGCAAAAGATCAATGAGTGTTTGACAACTGCTGTTCATTCCCTGGTTTTCATAAAAGCCCAACAGAAAGAAAGTAACTCATAACAGACATAGTCTGGCCTCAAGTGGACAAGCGTATGCCATAGACAGATCAGGGCACTGCTTTTAAAAAAATTTAACAGGCTACAGACTCTTGACTTGCCTTTGTGAACATGGGGAGAGGGAACAGCTCCTGTTGGTCTCAAAAAGCACTTCTAACACC
>VWPU01000115.1:0-13715 GCA_013398955.1 Callaeas wilsoni | reverse complement strand
CCACCTCCGGCCAGCATGGCCATGAGCACCATGTTACATNTCCATACATCCATCTCATGTGTGCTCCTTCCCCATCCCATACATCCCATGGTGCACTCCATACATCCATCTCATGTGTGCTCCTTCCCCATCCCATACATCCCTCGGTGCACTCCATACATCCCTCCCATCTCATGTGTGCTCCTTCCCCATCCCATACATCCCTCGGTGCACTCCATCCCTCCCATCTCACGTGTGCTCCTTCCCCATCCCATACATCCCTCGGTGCACTCCATACATCCCTCCCATCTCAGGTGTGCTCCTTCCCCACCCCATACATGCCTCAGTGCACTCCACACGCTCTCCTTCACACATTTCATCCGTTCATCCCTTCTGCATTCCATGTGTACACCCCTCCTCATTCCACATACTTCCCCTTCGCATTCCATACCTACACCCTCTGCATTCCATAGGCACACCCCTTATGCATTCCATATGTACACCCCTATATGTTCCATAAACACTCTCCCATGTCCTTTGCACCCCTCCTGCATTTCCCCCACATCCCTTGAGCACATCGTATGCATTCCATCCATTCCTGGAGGTATTCCCATGTTCCCACCTCTGCTGGCTGTATGTCACCCCCTCTGAATTCCATCCATCCCAATATTCCCAGCTAACCACCACGGCATGGAGCACCACGTCATCCCCTCTGAATTCCATCCATCCCGGTATTCCCACCTCCGGCCAGCATGGCCGTCAGCACCACGCTACCCTCTCTGAATTCCATCCATCCTGGTATTCCCACCTCTGGCCAGCATGGCCGTCAGCACCACGCTACCCTCTCTGAATTCCATCCATCCTGGTATTCCCACCTCTGGCCAGCATGGCCGGCAACACCACATCACCCCCTCTGGATTCCATCCATCCTAATATTCCCAGCTAACCAGCACGGCATGGAGCACCACGTCATCCCCTCTGAATTCCATCCATCCCAATATTCCCAGCTAACCAGCATGGCCACCAGCACCACGTCACCCCCTCTGACTTCCATCCATCCCAGCATTCCCAGCTACCCAGCACGGCATGGAGCACCACGTCATCCCCTCTGAATTCCATCCATCCCGGAATTCCCCCCTCCGGCCAGCATGGCCGTCAGCACCACGCCGCAGGCCCAGACGTCGACGGGCTCGGCGCGGAATTCCGGGCGCCGCAGCAGCTCCGGGGCCACGTAGGGCAGGGTCCCACACATCTTGTTCAGCAGCCGCTCCCGCCCGTTGTGCCGGAACACCGTGGCCAGGCCGAAATCTGAGATCTTCAGGTTGTCTGGGCCCAAACGAAAGCGAAAAACCAAATTAAAACTTTAAATCGAAAGTTGAAATTACCCCCTACCACAATGAAAATAATTTAAAATGCAAATTAAAATTTAAATAGAAATTAGAATGTAAAAAATTCTAATTATAAATCCAAACTTCAAATTTCTGATTAAAAATTTGAATTGAAAATAAGTTTAAAATAAAAATTCAGGTTAAGATTGTAATGTTCTAAGTTTAAAAGTTGAACTCAACATTTGAATTAAAATACAAATAAAATTTAAAAATTCAAATTAAAATGCAAATTCAAATATAAGCTTAAATTAAGAAATGAAGCTAGAAAATTTAAAAGACTTTAAATTGAAAATGCACGGTAAAATTCAAATTCCGAATAAAATTAAACCCCTACATTAAAAATTCTAAGGCAAAATATAAGCATTCAAATTAAAACTTTACATTAAACATTCAAATAAAAAAATACAACTTAAAAAATGAAAACTTAATGGGGGTCGGAGAGGGACACGCCTGCCCCACCGTGCTCATCCAGCAGCAGGTTCTCCGGCTTCAGGTCACGGTGGGTGATGCCGATGCTGTGCAGATACACCTGCGGATGAGGGGAAGGGTCAGCGCCATGTAGGAATCACGGGAAGGGTCAGTGAAGTGCGGGAATCACGGGAAGGGTCAGCGCCATGGGGGAATCGCAAGAAGGGTCAGTGCCGTGGGGGAATCACGGGAAGGGTCCGTGCCGTGCGGGAATCACGGGAAGGGGCAGCACCACGGGGGACTCGCGGGAAGGGTCAGTGCTGTGGGGGAATCACGGAGAGGGTCAGTGCCATGCGGGAATTGCCACTGGCCAGCACCGTGCGGGAATCACGGGAAGGGTCAGTGCCATGCGGGAATTACCACTAGCCAGCACCGTGCAGGAATCACGGGAAGGGTCAGTGCCATGCGGGAATTACCACTAGCCAGCACCGTGCAGGAATCACGGGAAGGGTCAGTGCCATGCGGGAATTACCACTAGCCAGCACCGTGCAGGAATCACGGGAAGGGTCAGTGCCATGCGGGAATTACCACTAGCCAGCACCGTGCAGGAATCACGGGAAGGGTCAGTGCCATGCGGGAATTACCACTAGCCAGCACCGTGCAGGAATCACGGGAAGGGTCAGTGCCATGCGGGAATTACCACTAGCCAGCACCGTGCAGGAATCACGGGAAGGGTCAGTGCCATGCAGGAATCGCTACAGGTCAGTGCTGTGCGGGAGTCGCGGGAGAGGTCAGTGCCGTGTGGGAATCACGGAAAGGGGCAGTGCCGTGTGGGAATCACAGGGAGGGTCAGTGCCGCGCGGGAATCACGGGAAGGGTCAGCCCGTGCGGGAATCACGGGAAGGGTCCGTGCCATGTGGGAATCGCCACTGGTCAGTGCTGGGCGGGAATCTCAGGACGGGTCAGTGCCGTGCAGGAATCGCATGAAGGGTCAGCACCGTGCGGGAATTGCGGGAAGTGTCAGCACCATGTGGGAATCACGGGAAGGGTCAGTGCCATGCAGGAATCGCCACAGGTCAGTGCTGTGCGGGAGCCGTGGGAAAGGTCAGTGCCGTGTGGGAATCACGGAAAGGGTCAGTGCCATGCGGGAATTGCCACTGGTCAGCACCGTGCGGGGATGACGCGAAGGGTCAGTGCCATGTGGGAATCGCCACTGGCACCAGTGGCATCGCCACCTCCGGCGCTGCCAGTGATCACTCACCACGCCGGCAATCAGCTGCTGGAAGAACCGCTGCGCCTCCGGCTCCGGCATCCCGACATCCGGCTCTGCACACGGGGAAGAAGGAGGGGAAGAGCAGTCCTCAGCGCTGTGGGGATGACAATTTAGGATGCCCCATTGGCCCTAAATCCCCGGGTACCCCCGTGCCGCACCGATGCGGTCGAAGAGCTCTCCGCCGCGGCAGTATTCCAGGAACAGGTACTGCGTGGCCCCCTCCCGCCGGTGTCCGTAGAACCGGACGACGTTCTCGTGGCTCAGCATCTTGTTGATGCAGATTTCCTTCTTGATGTTCTCCGGGCACTCGGCCGCGCGCTTCATGTCCACGATTTTCACGGCCACGGCCTCCTCGGTGCGGCGGTTCACGGCCAACTGCACCCTGAGGTGGGCAGGGGTCAGCGGGGGCACGGTGGGCACGGAGCAGACAGGGAATGGGCATGGGAATGCTTCCCCAGTAGACAGGCAATGGGCAGGGAACGGGCAGAGAATAGGCAGGGAATGCTTCCCCAGTAGACAGGCAGCAGGCAGAGGATGGGGAGAAAATGCTGCCTCTGGAGCCAGGCAGCAGGCAGGGAATATTTCCACTGGAGGCAAGGAACGGGCAGGGAATGGGCATGGGAATGCTTCCTCCAGAGACAGACAGTGGGCAGGGAACGGGCAGAGAATAGGCAGGGAATGCTTCCCCCGGAGACAGGCAGCAGGCAGAGGATGGGGAGAAAATGCTGCCCCTGGAGAGAGGCAGGAACAGGCAGGGAATGGGCATGGGAATGCTTCCCCCGGAGACAGGCAGCAGGCAGAGGATGGGGAGAAAATGCTGCCCCTGGAGAGAGGCAGGAACAGGCAGGGAATGGGCATGGGAATGCTTCCTCCAGAGACAGACAGTGGGCAGGGAACGGGCAGAGAATAGGCAGGGAATGCTTCCCCCGGAGACAGGCAGCAGGCAGAGGATGGGGAGAAAATGCTGCCTCTCTGGAGCCAGGCAGAAGGTAGGGAATATTTCCACTGGAGGCAAGGAACGGGCAGGGAATGGGCAGAAAATGCTGCCCCTGGAGAGGGGCAGGAACAGGCAGGGAATGCCGGCATAGGCAGGTGCACGATGGGCACACGGCGGGGGCACACCGGCTGTGCAAGGGGATGTGATAGGCGAGCAGAGGGCACGTAAGGGCAAGCAATGGCCGTGCATCAGGGGCACGTACGGGGCGTGTGATGGGCGAGCAGTGGGCACACAGAGGACACGCAACGACCGTAGAGTGGGCAAACAGCGGGCATGTGATGGGCGAGCAGTGCGAATTGGGCAAGCTGTGGGCACACACACGGCATATGACGGCCAAGAGGCGAGCAAACAGTGGGCACGCAGCGGTCGAGCAGGACCACGCGGGGACAAGCAGAGGCTGTGCGAATGGCACCCGAGGGGGCAAGGGGGGGACAGCGGCCGCGGAAGGGGCACGAAGGGGCCTGGGTCGCGCAAGGGGCAGGGCAGGGGCGTGCAAGGGGCGGACCCGGCCGGCAGCAACCCCGCCCCCCCCGGCCCCGCCGCACTCACTCCCCGTAGGCGCCTTCGCCCAGCGTCTGCACCAGGTCCCAGTCCTCCACGAAGGGCACCGCCATCCCCGGCCCCGGGCCCGCTCCGGGCCGCGATCCCGCCCCCGGTTCCGACCCCGGTCCGGCCACGCCGCCCTTTCCCGCCAGAGCCGCGAGCCCCGCCCCGCCCTGCGCGCGCACTGCCCAAGCCACGCCCACTCCGTCGCCCAGGCCACGCCCTCACCTGGAATCTCGCGCCCGTGCCCAGGCCACGCCCCCTCCCCGCCCCTATTTCCATTCAAATCGGTTAAAAGCAGCCAAACGGCCCCAACGTCCCTCTGACAGAATTCGGGGAAAAAACCACCAAATTTATTTCTATTTATTTGTATTCTTCACAATTCCTGCTCAATCAGCCCCGGTGAGAGCCGCAGCTCCTGATTTGGTGACGGCTCCGTGTGTATATAAAAATCACTCCCGGCAGGATGGGGCGGGCAGGGTCCTCCCACCGCTGCCTGCGCTTACAAATGGTATAAAACAAACCCGAAACAGCCCCCCTCGAAACCCCACCAAACCCCCGAATCTCTGCTGCACAGGCCAAGGCTGGGTCAGTGCGGTGTCCAGCGCGGCTGGCACTGGCTCCTCTACGTCCTTGACAACCCACGGTTATCCAAATCTTTCACCTAGGCAATAAAAGAAGGTTCATTAGATTGGATTCCACGTTTTTTTCCCAAACTGGGAGGTCTGGGCCCGTTCTGGTGCCATACCTTGTATATTCGGACCAGCCAGTGCTCTGTGGTGTACGCCTCCTCCAGCACGTCCAGCTCAAAGTCCTTGTTGCCGATTTCGGCGTTCCTCACCCGGTCGTAGCCTGGCGGTCGCTCTAGGAGAGGGCAAAGGACAGGCAGTGCTGCTGCATCGTGCCCCAGAGATGTCGGGGCACGCTGGGGCCCCCCAAAAGTGGTGTCACGCCCTGGGGGTGACTCGGGGACTCACTGGCCTCAGTGTAGACCTGGCCGAAGCGGTAGTAGCACATCTTGTACATGAGGCAGTTGAGCAGCACCGGGGAGCCCTCGCGGTCGACTCGGAACTCCCCGGTGGGGGTGTAGTAGTCGTGCTCCTTGATGTGGCGCCCCGTGTCCGTGCTGCCCCCGATGCGCACCATCCACAGGAACTTGTTGATGTCTGGAAGGCAGAGAGTTGGGGGGCAAAGAATGAGGGCTTGAGTTGATTTGGGGGGCCAAGAGCAAGGGGTTGAATTGGGGTAAAAGAACAAGAAGTTGGGATGAGGCAAAAGAATGAGGAGTCAAGTTGAGCTGGGTGGCCAGGAGGGAGAGTCGAGGTGATGTGGAGGGGCCAAAAGCAAGGCTGAGTTGAGGGAGAGCAACAAAGGCACGTGCAGCTCCAGAGAGGAGCACTCCGGCACCATGTTCACTCTGCAGCCCCAGCGAGGAGCACTCCGGCACCATGTTCACTCTGCAGCCCCAGCGAGGAGCACTCCGGCACCATGTTCACTCTGCAGCCCCAGCGAGGAGCACTCCGGCACCATTTTCACTCTGCAGCCCCAGCTGGGGGTGGGACTCCGCCACCAGTGCCCCTGGCTGGGTGTGACCCGGCTCACAGCGGGTCTTACCGTCCGATGAGTACCCGGTGAGGCCGCCAAAGATGACCAGCACGTAGCTGACGTCCAGCTCCCTCATGATCTCGTAGGCTTTCTCCTCCGTCGATGCCATGGCCTGGGGCAGAACGTGGTGTCAGCCAGCGCTGACACGGTGCCCAGAAAGGCTGGCCAAGGCNCCAGAGAGGAGCACTCCGGCACCATTTTCACTCTGCAGCCCCAGCTGGGGGTGGGACTCCGCCACCAGTGCCCCTGGCTGGGTGTGACCCGGCTCACAGCGGGTCTTACCGTCCGATGAGTACCCGGTGAGGCCGCCAAAGATGACCAGCACGTAGCTGACGTCCAGCTCCCTCATGATCTCGTAGGCTTTCTCCTCCGTCGATGCCATGGCCTGGGGCAGAACGTGGTGTCAGCCAGCGCTGACACGGTGCCCAGAAAGGCTGGCCAAGGCAGCAGGGGAGGGAAGGACCCACCTGGCCGACGCGGGAGATGTGCGTGTTGTTCCAGGTGTTGTTGTCCACCAGGATGGTCCGGTTGGCCATGGCAGTGATCTGGTACCCGTAGTCCCACCAGGACATCACCTTGGCATCCTACACCGAACACCGGCCGTGCATCAGCACCTCAGTGGGCAATGCCGGGTGCCCAACGCCCCGACCCCCCGTACCTCTGGCGTGTTGTGCCGCAGCCAGTAATAAGCTTCTCGGAAGTCATCGAAGATGATCCTGCTGCCGTCCCCGCCACGGGCGGACAGAACGATGGAGGGGGAGGAATAGGCCTCGCTGGTCACCCAGGTGGAGTGGAAGGTGTAAGTGATGAGGAAGAACGCCATCACCAGGATCATGCCGCTGGCAACCTGTGGGAACGAGCCAGGGTCTCAGCACCGGAGGGACGGGGCCGTCAGCCTCCCGCGCTCAGCCCACCAGGACCAGGCGTCTTCCAGAGCCGGCCTGGTGCTCACCTCATTTTTGATGGGGTAGGTGGAGTCTTGCTGCTTTTTGCTCTTCTTGTCTGGCCGGCTGATATCCAGGTTCTTCATGTAGGTGGACAACACCTGAGAGACCCCGATGCCGGACAGGATGCACATCACCGGAGCCAGCACGAGCATGAGACGCACCTATGGCAACAGCAGAACTGTCGGAGAAAGAATCCAGCACAAATCCAAGCAAAGAAGGAATTTGATGCCATTCCTGATCCAGCACCTCAAATTCAGTGGCTGTATCAGCCTCGGGATAAATCTGTGGCTGATTTTTTTAGTGGGGAGCTGCCACCATCTCAGACACCCTCGAGAGAAATTCCCTGAAGTGCTCAAAATTGGCCCAAGTGGGAAATTGAGGTCACTTCAGCAATCTAAGGTGGAGGCAAAGATTAGTAACTGCCTCTACACCAGAACTCAACCACATTTAGTGTTCAGGGTGCCACAGGAAGAATGGAAACGGGCTCATCCGCAGCTGTTTGTCACCAGTCCCTGCTTGAAAACCCAGAGAATTTGTTTGGGATTGCACTGGGATACCAGGAACAGCGACCAGGCAGCGCTGGCCACAGGGACGAGTAACACCCAACCCAGTGAGCTGTGCAACTTCACCTTCCCTCACTGCAGAGAGGGGCAAAACCCCCTGCACTTACAGAAGGGAGAAAAGCCCTTGGGGTGAAAGAATGATCACTAAGTTCAGAAAAACACATTAAATTGTTGTGAGCATTTGGTGGCAGCGCTGGTGCCCTCAGCCCTCACCATGACAGCCGAGAAGTACATGCTGGTCACGCCGTACATGATGATGAAGATACGGGCGTCCGACAGGTTGCTAAAGCAGTAGTAGAGACCAACTGCGAAGGGGGGAGAGAAAAGGGTCAGGTTCAGCTCAGAGATGAAATAAAACCAGGCACAGAGGGACACAGAGGGACACAGAGGGACACAGAGGGACACAGAGGGACACAGAGGGACACAGAGGGACACAGAGGGACACAGCACTCCTCGGCAGGGCCAGAAGAGGCAGGAAAACCCTCTGGTGACTAACTCAGGCTCTGGTGACTCACCTGGGAACATGAAAACAAGCAGCTGCAGGTCGAAGTAGTAGGAGGACCAAGTGGTGGGCTGGTGCTCAGAGACGGAGGCGATGATGGGGATATTGTTCTTGGCGTAGGAAGGGTCCAGCAGGGAATAGAAACGCCCCGTCCATGGGGAGATTTTCCCTAGGAAAATGGACAAAACAAATCCTCTTTGGATCCAGCACAGTCACAGGCAATGTTGACACGCACTCTCCCAGGGAAGGACACGTGAGGCTGAATGAGCGGTCCCAGACCTCGTTTAGAATCTCTATTACTCAAACCTGCCATTTTAGAAAGGAAATACAATGCAATTTCACCCTTCAAAATTCCTCCCTGCCCAACCTCTATTTTTAGCATCTCTTTGCTACTACAGAGCAACAATCAGTATCTACGCACCAGCCCGGTGTCCCCAGAGTCTCTGCCTCTCCTATCCTACAGCTGCTGCTTAAATACTCCTTGCTAATGCACAAATTCGGGCAGGCCCCAACGACCCCCTTCGAGGGGACTCACAGGCACTGAAAGTAACACAGTTAGGATGGACAAATTCCATGCCTTTGGAAGCAAAGAAAGAGGATGAAACACCCTTGTAATGGCCACAGCCTTGGGTTACCTGTGAGCATCAGCACGGCCCCGACGGTGAGGAGGACGAAGCCGACCAGGGAAATGACGCTCCTGAAGAGGATTTCAAACTGCTGTGGGTTCAGCTTGCTCCGGAGGTAGTCCACAAAGGCATGGATCTGGCACAAGCCGAAGACTCCAAGGGCAGCCATGTGCTCCGAGGAGAGGACAGGCTGGGAGTGGGGCAGAGCATGGTCAGATATGGAGATGATCAAGAGTTACCAGCTTTCTTCACAAATCACTGCTTGGCACAATCTCTGCCAGTCACAGGAAAACGTTCAAATGTTCCTCCCTGTGATTGGCACAGCTGGCACGAGTTCTTTTCCTACATCCGCTTTGATTCTGATAAGAATCCACATGGAAAATGAACCAGATTCTCTTGAAAACAGGAGCCAGGCAGGCCTGTTGCCCTCCATACCAAGACACACACAGCACGAGCATTTCCCTCCCCAAAACCAAAGATACTTTTATGAAAGACAGCCGTTGCCAGGAAGGTTATTAGGAGCTTTGAAAGTCACCCAGCACTGCCAACGGCTCATTTTGCCAGAGATGGCAAGGAGTCAGCATAATGGGAGCTGGAACAAGGAGTCAGCACCCACTTATAACCTCAATCATGAAGGCAAGAAGGAAAACCAGGTGCCAGCACACTGCTGTTCTGTTAGAACCCCTCCCCGAGTCTGCAAACCCTCCTGGCGCCCACCTGGAAGCCAACGAAGGAGATCTGCATGGAGAGGATGGTTCCCAAGCAGTAGACCGTGCAATAGGCTACGTAGATCCTGTGGGAGAAGCGCCCGGTGAGCATCAGCACAAGGACGTGCAAGGGGATGAGGTTGATCAGGAAGACGTAGCCGCCCCACGAGGAGACCTGCCAGGACACAAACCAGACACACACAAATTCCAGGACTGAACAGCTGCAGAGCTGAGGTGAAACACCGAGGCTTGGCTCTCCTGGGATCACGGGCAGGATTTTCACCTAGTAGCAATATCAGCTGGGATCTGCTCTATCTTAGGGCATCCTCCAAATCCCAGCTGCCAGAAACACAGATTTTCCAACACCATTAAGAAAACCTCACAAACAACCCACTAGTTTTGCAAAGAAAGGACCCATTCCATTTCCACCTCCATAGAGGTTCCAGCTCTCTGGACACATGGATGCAGGAACAGCATGCCATGGATTCCTGGTGGGTGTATCCAGAGGGGTCTCAGCGTCAGGCTTACCCCAGGGCTGGGAGAAGGGACACTCACCATGTAGAAATAGGCGAGGGCACACATGGCTGCCCAATAGATGGAGCCAGTTTTGACGGCCTTGATCCACATGTAGTAGGTCAACAGCATGCAGAATATGGCGATACCTGCGGAGGGACCCGGAGCCGTTAATGTCATCCCTGGGGCACGGCAGAGCACTCAGGCCATTAAAAACAGATTGTAAATGCTTTTGCTGCTCCATCACACAGAGCCAGGCCTGGGAGAAGCGTTTGATATCTAGTTTCTAGACCGAAACACTGTGGAGTTTGTGTCTAACAGCTCACGTGGCTTCTTCCAGCCACACCAGCTGGGAGAACTCCTACACAGCCCCCAAAAGCCCAGCTGCAGCAAAGGAAGCTGGATCCTCCTCTGCCCCAGGCACTGACAGCGAGATTGCTGCCTCTGCCAGTTCCAACATCTCCGCTGGAACAGGGATAAAAGCACAGAGAAATCACACAGTAGCTCCAGTTCCAGGCAGAGTTTGGGGAGGTGACAAAACCCTTTTTGATTGGCAAACAAGGGTACTGGGGTAAACTCACTGCCAGAGTTGGGAAATACTCCCTCTACTCCATGGGATGGCCAAGAACCACCTCTGATCTCAGATCAGTCGGGTTTGTAGGGCACAAACCCAGCAGGGATCACTGGCAAAGGACAGGGCCTCTACTGTGCCCTGCAGCATCTTCCAGCACCATTTTCCAGCACCCAACAGTGCTTAAAGATTTCCCTGAGGGTCACAAACTCACCTTCATTATCGTAGGAGCCGGCAACGGATCGAGAGATGTATCCAGGCACAACAGCGATCATGGCAGCAGCAAGGAGTCCTGCCCCTGCATCCTGGGAAAAACAGCCAGGGGAAAGACATCAGGGTTTAGGGATTTTATTACTCAAAGGAATAAAAACTGAGTGTGGAAACAAAGTTTTCAAACAGATCTCCCACTTCCCAGAAGGGCGGGGTTTTGAGGAGCGTGGCGGGCACCTCCAAACCTCTGACCAGCTGCTCTCCCAAATGGCAAACAGCTCCCGCTCCTCCGGAAAGCCAAAGCCTGCGGGGCACACCCCGATGGCCCCCATACCTTGAGCTCTTTGGTGAGGTGGTAAGTCACGATGGTGGTGAAGGAGGAGAAGAGGGGAGCCAGGAACACGCAGACGTTCCGGATGTCGATGGTGATGTGGAAGAAGTGCAGCACGTGGTAAATCGCTGCTGATGTGATCATCAGGCCTGGGGATGGAAACGACACCGTGATCAGGGTGCTCCAAAGACGTGCCAGGAGGGAGCTGCCCAAGCTGCCCTCGGTTCCAGCTGGCACTCATGGATGCAGTCCCCATCCCTCTCCCGATTTTCCCTTGCACCAGGTGCATTTCAGCTTGGCAAAAGCTTTACCTGGGTAAATGGTTCCCCCGATGATCCTGCCCAGGGGATACCACGCTCGGTCATCAAACCAGTTGTGGAATTTGTAGAAGCCCTCCTCAGCCAGGAAGCGGGTGGTGCGGTAGTTGAAATACCTGTGAGGGTGACAAGGCGTGAACAGCACTGTGGGGGCTGATCCCGTGTGTTCCACACACAGGGACCTGGCCCAGCTTCCCTCAACTGCCCCGAACCTCAGCTGCAAAGGCTCATTCCTCCTCCCAGTGGGGTTAACAGTGTGTTTACAAAGGTGACAGTCTCCCCTGGGACTGATTTAATCTGCAACAAGCTTGGGACAGCGACACAAATTGTGCCAGGAGCTCCCTCTCCTGCTGTGCCCAGGTCAGGAATAACCACCTCCCAGCAGAAAAGCAATGGCAGGTGATTCTTGGATCTGGGCTGCAAGAAGAGCTCTGGGTACCAAACAAATTTGGGCGTGGAAGAGGAAAATCAAGCTGTACAAAATTGTGCCCTCCAAATCCCACATCCTCACTGGGGATTAACTTGAGCCTGGCACGCAGCGTCTGAATTCCGTGTGCTCCAAAAGAGGAAAAGCCCAACAAGCCCCCAGGAAATGAGAAGACAACACTTACGGGTCAAACTCATGGATGACACTTTCAAATCTTAAGACGGAAAAAAGTCTCGTGGAGAAAGCTGCAAACACAGAGAAGGGGCAGAGTGAGCACAGAGCTCACGAGTTACCCTCGGTTTTCCTGGCACCAGGACACAGACTTACACAGGACAGCTGCCATGGACAGGATGAGGAGCTTGAGCAGCGTGTCCTGCTTCTCATAGGAGAGCCGGAGAAACCCCAACTTGGTCATTTTCACATCAAATGCAGGGCCTGAGGATCCTTGAACACCTGGACACAATCAGAAAGGTATCAAAGAGGGACTCAGATCACGCTGTCTTTAAAGGCTTCATGAGCCTTTAGACTTTAAATCCCCCACTATGGCCCAGCCTTCACCCCTGCCAGGTGCCTCCCCCCGCAAACCCCTCACCTCCTGTCCTGACCTGAGCTCTCACCCCAAATCCTGGCTGGTTTTCCTTCCTTCACAGAGCCCACAACTTCTCCGGGGCAGAGGGCGTGCCTGTTTCTCTGTGCACAAAACAAAACCCCAGTATAAACTTGAGCAAAACCCCTGCCTTCCCTCTGGATGCTCTCTGCAGTTTAATCATCATCTGCAAGCAATGCACAAAAAATATAACCCATGGAGAATGCAAGAAATGGTCTGAACGGCTCCTGGTTATTCCCACTTTGGAATAATTATGTCAAATATATATATCCCAGTAGTTCATTAAAGCAGACCACGACAGTAAATCGGTTTTGCTCACACCAGACAATGCGGCTGTTTAATTCAACCTCCCTGGGGGGAGGAAAAGACACAGAAATCCTGGAGTTGCACACCAAGGAAGTGAAACTCTTACTGGAGAATCACAGCTTTAACATCTTTCTACCTTGAAAACACTCAGATTTCTTCAGATCGTTTCTTGCCCAATCTGTCAGGAAAACCCCTCCCGCTGCTCCGGGCAGGCTCTGTCCCAGCACGGGTGGGTAAATGTGCAGTTCGGGTCTCTGAGCTACAACGTCAGGGAGGATGCATTGGGACAGGCTGAGATTTAAAACCCAAACAAGTTGGGCCTGGAAAAGCCTTCCTGTGCCCAACAGTGATTCTGACTGGCACGCACTGGGCACTGCCTGGTACAGAAACGCCGTGTGGTGGTGATTTCCTGGATCCCCTGGGATAATGCAGCACAGTGCAGATGCCTCGGGGCACGAGCGGCTCTGCCCTGGGGTGCCCCGGGGCCCCGATGTCCTCGGGGGGGACCCTTCACGCCGCAGGAACTCCCAGTGACACAGAGCACTCCCGACCCCCTGTGCTGCTCCTCACGCCCCCTGAGCACCCCCAGGCTCCAGCCCCAGGGTCTCAGCCCACACGTCTGGGGACCACTCACCCCCCCCGGGCTCCCTCTCCCCACACGCCTGGGCACCCTCCAAGGCCCGGGCACCCCACGACCCCTCAGTTCCGGCACTCCGCAGACCCCGCACCCCACACGCTCGGACACCCCTCAGCCCGCGCACCCCGCCGTCCCCAGGCCCGAGGACGCCCAGCTCCCTCAGCCCCGCCGGGGCTCGGGTCCCGGTCCCGTCCCTTACCGCGGCCCCGCCGCCCCGTCCATCCGCCCCGCGCAGCCGCCCTGCCGCCGCCGCCGCCA
>VWPU01000111.1:0-15119 GCA_013398955.1 Callaeas wilsoni | reverse complement strand
GGGAGGATCTCACATTGCAGCAGTAGTTTTTTTCGAGCGGCAACTGCTCTCGTGGNCTGCTCTCGTGGAATTTAGAACCACGTTGGAAAAGTTCACAAATAACTGTCTCCCATGGGAAGGACCCCATGACATAGCAAAAGAGACTCCTCTCCCTAAATGAACTGAAGGAAGATTGACCTTTTTTTAAAGGTGACATAGTGACTAAAAACCCCATGTTTTGTCTGCCTGTGCTGTCGGTGAGAAGGAAAGAAGGGCTGGGGGGAAGGTGCTCTAAAGGTTTATATTAGTTCTCATTATCCTCTTTTAATTCTGTTAATAAATTTTGCTTTATACCTTTCAAAGTTTTGAGCCTGTTTTGCCCTTAAAGTGTTTTCTTCTAATCATTATCTCACCCCATGAACTTTCTAATTGTTCCTTCCCCTCCTCTTCTCAACTATAGCAGAGGAAAATGAGTGAATAGTTTTTCGTGAGTGCACTGGCATTTGGCCAGTGTCTAACCCACGACAACAAGTTACAGAGGACATGTATCTGGAACAAAGCCTGACAGAGAAAGAACAGACTCTAACGGCTGACTTTCTGCACCAAGCAGTGCTGACATAAAGGTATCACATTCAAAGATAATGAAACATCTACCTTCTATATACTACTCTGAGTATATAGAAACAAAGCACATCCCCCAGTTTGAAAAGCACCCATCTCACAAGCATAAACATCATACCAAAGTAGCTCCAAAAGCTGAAAGAATGATTCCTCTTTTACTCAGTGCTTAAATAAAACTGCTTCCTAAAATACAGATAGGAGGAAAACCAAAATTCCAGAATACATTATACAGAAAGTAGATTAATTTCAGCAGTCATTTCCAACCATAAAAGCTATGAAACAAAGGATGACAGGGTTGACTACTGTCTTGGAAAAAGAACAACAGGAAGCAGTACAAAGAACCCTAAAGGGCTAAGCATGAGAGACACAAATCCACTCTTTGAACCATGGATGGGCAAGGAGAGAACAAGAAAAGAACAAGGGTGGAAATGGAACCTAAAATCTAACACCATTATCTTTTAATTCAAAGATTAAAATATTCCCTTTCTGGGAGTGCAAACGCAGAGTAAACAAGACTATAACCTTTTACAGTCAAATTTCTAGCCCTTCTGCTGACACAAGCCAAGTGATTATTCAATAGTAGCTTATCTAGTGCAAAGAGGTGCCCTGACTGTTTGCAGAACACTGAACACAACTGGCTAATACTCCCTAACCTGTGGCTCAGGAACCATATGTGGTATTTGTTCTCTGATGAAACAGACTGCATTTGTATTCAGCAATCTGCAATGAGAATAGCAGATTGCAGACTGCACAGAAAAGCATACTCATTAGGAAAGGGCACACTGTTCAGAACACTTAGAAATTAATTTTGGTCCTCCTTTATGTAACTCAGCTACACCAAATTAACTTGGTAGAAGTTTGTGCATACTTCATGCAAGTATCTAGACAGAATTTTCAGAAAGGCAGAAAAGCTGCTGTAAAAGACACATCTCCTTCCATAAAGGATTTTTCACAAACATCAAAGACAAATTCTTTGAAAAAGATAAATAGAAAGATAATTTTCTGATATCAATGTGTATTTACAAAAGGCTGTAAATGCCTCCAGATCTTGACCTTTGAAGTTGAAAGGGAAAGAACAGCAACTATGTAAACTAGCTAATTCATTTAATCAGGAGACTCAGCCTACCCACACCTGTAGGTTCTGCCAAACACATTGGCTTAATAACTCTCAAAAAAAAATTCAGCAAGAGCATGAGAAGTAAGAGAAAGTGATACGTTAAAATGGAAATTAAGATGACAAACAACATATGTGCAAGGACAATCCACCCAGAAATGTCCTTCCTCTTCTAACTTGTTATCTCCCACCAACCTGTGTGTGTCTTCCCAGCCATGAAGAAATATTCCCACAGCACTTAATTCTTTGCTATAAGCAATCTCACCAAGCTTCTGAAACCAGCATATTTTGTGAGGAAGTTTTAGATGACTGTGCAGCCAAAATAAAAAGAATTAAGTACTCAGCCATTCAAAGACAAACCAGAATATTTCTGTTACAGCTGTTCTGCATAAAATGTTTTTAATGACCAAGAAAGTGAACAGCCACTGCATCATGAAAAGGAATTACCCAAAGCTTCACGAAAGCTATAGGTACTCACATAAAGTTTGTTTGTTACATGAGATGTGAGACAGCATTACTGAGCTACCACATAAGTTTTGCTCTCTGTAACTCATCTTGGCAACACACATCATGTAGGGTTTCTACCATCTACCTGGAGGATTGCTCATTGGAATTTTCTTATGAAAACTTTTTGACTAAATGTTAGAAATACCTATCTGCCCAACAACAAAAGTTTTTAAGAAAAGGGAACAGTCACTAAACCAAGAAATGGAAACTCCAAACTCGGAAGCGGGGGTAGGAATGACTAAAAAACTTCTGTTTGTGTGATACAAACAAGTTCATTTACTAAATCTTTTGATCCTTCTGTAGTTATTTTAGATGCACCAGGATCAGCCTTAAAGCGGCAAACAAATTGTTCTCCTATCTTACCCCATTCCCAGCACTCCAGCTGGGTCCCATAGCCACTCATTTTCCTCGTTCTGCTGAAAAGAGCTACTTTTGTCTATCAAGTAAATAATTCAGCCATAGTGTGGTTACACAACACAGACTGCACAAACCCAGAGGAGAATCTGCCTATACAATGAGCTGTCTATAACTTATTTTAAAATGCATTTCTTTCTAGGAAAAAAAAAAAAAAGAAAAACATTTAACACTTCTAAGATTCATACAAAGGAGGAGTACAGAAAAGTCAGCTACATGCACATACCTTGTTTACACACTCCTTTGCAGATGACAGCAATACCTCCCCAGAGCCTTCATTAATCTATAATTAGTATCTTTTACCTGCACCTTGAAAGTCTAGTATTGTACATTGCTAATAAACAGCATTTTTTTGGTTGTGGAAGAGGAAGAACCTTTAGTTCCAGCTTCTAATGCAGAAGCCCAGGCATACAGAGGATAACTGATTTTCCTGAGTGTCAGGAATCAGTCAGGAATTGTGGATCTCAGACAGATTCAGAGCAGAATCCTACACTTCTTCATTAACAAATCCAAACTTCAGCCACAGAGTACAAGGGTGATGAGGCAGAACAGACTTGCAAGGAAACACTGTGTTTAACAGATTCCCTGAGAACACCATGCCTCTCAGAGATACACAAGCTACTGAAAAAAAACCTTAGTATTCAAAAAGGACAATACAGAATATTCACAAGAACAAAATTCTTTTACAAAACCAGACATTTTAATCTCAAGTGCCTAGGAGTTTCAAACATAACTTCTCTGAAATATGTTCTAGTTCCAATGCGAAGTTTTATGTGTAACAGCAGTTATAGAACTTCTTCTGCTAAGGTCCAAAGCAAAATCAAAGTAATTATGTTCTACCTTATGCAAACTAATCAATGGATGTATTTTCAACAATTTTTCCTTTGGTTAAGGCATTGTCACTCTATTTCAGCATCCTTTTAAGTTATATTGCCCCTACTAGAAGCAAATTTTTCCTCATTTACATTGATGGTGATTTTACACAAGACCAAAAAGCATGATATACTTGAACAAGCCCTCACCACAAAAAACACTACCTTGTAAAGAATGACGAAAACAATATGAACACATATGTTTGCACTTTTTAGTACATAAAATTTGGTTTCACTTTATAATGCATTTGTGATAACAAGGTTTTGCGTTAGAAGTTTCTGTCTTACTACTCTGACATTAAGTAGCCAACTGATTTATTTTAGCCAAGAGTCCTGAATACTGCACTCAGCCTCTACTACTTCACTTCTTTCATCATCTCTAATTAGATCTAGAGCTGCTCTGTTACAGTCCTCTGAAGAATAATTTAATCCTGCTACCCACAAAACATTTATTTGCTCAGCTGAGCTTTCTCAAACTGGAATGCAAATTTTTCTATCAAAAGGATTAGTCCAGTGGTTGAATGAGTATTGGTATACAGTAGAAATAAGGGACAAAGACCTGTGCTTGTACTGCTTGTAGGACTATACAGGCATTGCAGAGTCTTTGGAAAAGTACTGAAGTCTGTAGTTACTGTTCTTGAGGGAAGGCTCAGACCTTCTGTATCAAAAAACTACACCATTTTTTGTGACTAAAACAAGAAACAGGAGCCACACTGAAACAGAGAGTACTCATGTATAACAACATCCATATCTCATGCAGCACCAGTCAGTACTGCAGTATTTTTAAACATCTTGGGCAGGGAAGCACAGGATTTGAGAGGAAAAACAACAAACAGGTCTGCTCAGTCACTAATCCTCACCAGCAAAGCCCTCTGACAGTTCTGAAGGACTGGAATGGGGACCCAGAGGTCCATACTACCATGCAAGCTGCAGTGCGCAGTGGCACTAAACTCCAGCCCTTGCACTCCTCAACTACAGCCTTCCCCCCTGCACCCCACTTGCTCCAGACATCCCCCTCCACCCAAGAGCTTCTCTTCTAGGGCAATGCTCCCCTGCTTTGGCATCCTGGCACTTGGTGATAAGTGGAAAGAGAACCTGGCTTTCCTCCAGGTTTATTTTCCTCTCCACAACCAGAGCACACAGCCCTAGTTCACAGTGTAGGGAGAGGAAAAGCAGTCAAATACTGGTATTTAGAACACTAGAACTACAACATAAACAACATACAACACCCATCACAGAACATCCTTTAAAATGGTCTGGCCCTTAGGTTGTTCTCACTGCTACCTGTGGACCTCCAAAACAATATAGGAATATAGAAGGAGACTGGTGTACAACATCAAAATTATTGGACCAAATGTTGCAGATTTTGTCTCTCCTGAACAGTACTATTGTCTTGCTCTTGGAATGTCTCTTTTGGATTTTTATAGAAAAGTACAATAGCCTATTAAAGACTGAAAGTATTCGAATCTGAGGATCAGAACAACTCAATGTGAATTGAGAGATGCATCACTAAGTCTTGTTTTTACTGAATTCTGCAGAAATCAGTAAATTCATCTGATTCTTTTTCCAATGGCATGATACTGAAAAAGAGGTTACCTCCAACAGTGAGCAGAACTCCAGGAGTTTACAGAAAATTACAGGGTTAGTCATACGTATCAGCTCTCACCTATGTACTCACATGATGTAACAGCCTAAAATGGTATCTTCTTATTAACTGACAAGTATTTTTATGTTGCTGGAAAGTACTTCATTAAACCAGATTATCATAAACACACATTAACAGTCTATATATATTAGAGAAAAATGTGCTTCCTGCAAAACTAATGCTTAGAAGAGTTCAGTTTTTTGCCACGTGCACTGAAAGGAACGGTAGCAGCTAGGAAAAAAAGTACTTCTATAAATAATGTAGGGAATTCTCTACAACCCTTTCAGTAATTTAGGCATGAAGGACTACAGATTAAAGAAAAAGAGATTTCTTAGTAAGTGGAAAAGGACAAACATGGGATGCAAAATCTGAATGAAAGCCATTAGTAAATAAATAAAAAAGTAAATGTCCAATTTGGCCCTCTAAACTAATTTTAAAAATTGGAGAATAAATATTATGGGTAGGTCAGTAGAGCACAGTCCCAAAATAAAACTGACCGACCAATTAAGCAAGGAAAGGTACTTCTATTTGCCAACTTCTCACAGAAAGTGTAGACTGTGAACAACTGATGACTTAATTGGCTCATTAAAAACTTCTGCTTAACCACTGAAGCACAAGGACCTGAAGTCAGGAAAGCTCTATTCTGCTTCCAGCTCCCAAGCACCAGCTAACTGCATAACCTTAGGCAAGAGACACTGGGAGTGTTTCTTCAAAAGTTGAGCAAGTAAATAGTTATTATGAGGTTTTTTCCAATTAACGTCAAATTCTGAAACACTATGAGTTTGGTAAATAGACTATGAAGCAGTCCCTTTAACTCTTCGCACAATTACAGATCAGCAAGAATACATGATCAGACCTCAATTTTATGCAGAAATTGAAACTCAAATGGTATCTGACAATTTCTTTTTTCAAAGCCAGTGTCATGAATCACTGAAGTGAAAGCCAATGAAGGTGATCCCCTCACCTCAATTAATAAGAGACAGCCTGAGCTGGTCACAAAGTAGATCGCTTTTCAATACTCTTATCTTGAATTCTGAACATGGAGAACATTTTTACTCGCAGTCCCCTAAATTCCAATAATAAAATAATAAATTTATACTCCACCCACACCAGGGATAATTACAACCATCAGGTAACAGCAACTGCTAAACAAAAATTTTTTTCATCTTTTTCTTAGATATGAGGAAACATAAACCTATAAAGCCTGTAAACAATGGTATGAAAGGCAGTTACTGCAAATGACATCTTTACCTGATCTTACATGATTTTATGTAATCCTCTGTGAAAAGAAGCATAAAAATAGAGAAAATGGGTGGAAATAAATCAAGTAGTTTCCAAAACAGTAACTAGCAACTGTCTGATTACCTGAATTTAAAGAGACATAACATAGTCCTGGAAAACAGTGGCTACAGACTTGTTCCCAGGTCTCAATAGAACCATTCCATCAGACACACAAACTTGAAAGAAGGTATTGAAATGTGCATATAGAGTGGTATAAGCAGAAAAAACATATACCTCCTGTTCATGGGAAAGCTCCCTCAAGGATTTCTAAAAAGTAAACTATAAAGCAAAACAATAAGCATGGAAATGTGAGGATATGAAGAAAATCAATATACACATGAAAGACAGACATTAAGACATAGCTTCTAAAGGACATGGCCACAGAAGCCAGCATCTTACATCCACATGTAGATCCGGCCATTGTTCTACTGAAAGCTGCTGAAAAATAGGTTTATAAAAAATAACCACCAAGAGCAAACAGTTTAGAAATAAAAAATACTGTCAATTGCAATTTTATCCCTTAATGACTCCTGCTGTATCTCATTATATATATCTCTTACATAACATTGCTGTCTTATTGTCAACGAGAATTCAAGATCAGAGGAAGTGCATACTGTGTAACACAACACAAAGGAGATGGAGTTTTTTGAAACATTTCAAAATCCAGATGTTAGCACAAAAACTGTGTTTGATTTTCCTAGGAAAACTTAAAAAGCTACTCTTATGCCCTTACCAACACACTGTTAGAATAAGAAGCATATCCAACTGGAAAGCAGAAAACATGTTTGCATTTGAAACCTCTTAGCCTAAGCAAGTCAGCTCCTTCTTTTACATCCTTGGCATTATGAGAGCAACAGTCTTGTAAAGAAGTCCTCGGATGCTGTAACATTTTGCATTTCATACACTGCAGTGAGTCATCCCAAGTACACTTATAGTCAGAAACATAACACCACAACACTAGTGCCTGGGATGTAAACACGTAGTTTCTATTGTTTGCATGTGCAGAGAAGAGTAGGATATGGCTGTGTATTCAGTGATAGAAAACGAACCTATTAAGAAGAAATCTTTCAAGTCATATTGCTGTGCACACATCTAAACTGTACACACATTATTACCAGTTGCCTCATCTCATGTTCCTTTGCTTCTTTAGCCTCTGTTACACTCATACTTGCAGAAGAGAGTCCTAATTCTAACTGGAGCTCTGAGACATTTTCATAACATAAACTGCAGCATTATTCTCCAGAGTCAAGTCCTGTGTCTCATTCGTATGCTTTCTCAGTTTCCAACAATCTCTGCTTTGAAACAAACTCCCCAAGTCCAGTGTATGAATTTCAAATGCTGGCAGGTATTTACTTTATCACTTTCGGTGAGTAGTTCCTATTTTGGACTACAGATGGTGGAGCCTTCCTATTATTCCATCTGTGGCAGATTTGTTTTCAATTTCTGAGCATCTGCAGTTAATGAGGTTTTGCACTCCTTTTAAGCAGCTGAGCAAAGAATGAGCAGATGGTGTCAAATGCAACAGTATTAAACCCCCTTCAAAAAAAACTTTTCCTAGGTTTTATTTTTTAAGTAAGAAATTCTTGGTTCACGAAGGATCTTACCATTAGGCCAGAGAAATCAAGCACATTCACAGCATGCTCATATTATAATCTAAACATTCTTAACAGACCATTAGCAGTACATTTTAGTCCTTGTTGAATAGCATTTTTCTAGAATTGAGCTGAAATTGTACCACAAGTGCTAACTATTATTTGATTTGTTGGAAATAAATACTAAGCAGAAAAACATGTGTCTTTTGGTAAACAAGTAACAATAAGCAATAATTATCTTCAACTGTCCATTAAACAGCACCATTTCAAGACATTAGTGAAAATGCTATTTTTTCTCTAAGAATTTTACAACAGCCCACTGACTCTGTTTCAGGTTTTATGACTTTCACCTACTCCTGTTTATAAGCAATGAAGGGAAAGGGGACTATTTAATGTGAGTAAATATATTGCTGTTTCCCCCTCCCTCATCTGTCAGAGGTATATGAAATCTCACACAGGCATTGTGAAGATAAATACATTAAAAGACTACAAGTGGCTTGTATAATACTGGATGTCAGAATTAGCCTACAGAAACAAGACACAGTGAAGCATTTTTAAAATGAGGGAGCTGCCCAACCTGCAACCATGTTCCAGTGTAGCCAATTTCAGCTTTCTTCTATCATCCAGCAGTTCTGAAGACAGCCTCACATTGGTGTATCAGGTAAACTCACATTTTGTTTTATTTCAGCAAACCAATCCTTTACCTCCACAAATATCAAACCATACCTAATTGTTATCATATCTCCATGATCTCCTTGAATGTACCAGCTGCAGTTTATGGCTGGAGGATAGTTTGATGGCCAAGAAGGACTATAGATGACTCCCCGTCTCTCTGTGTGCTGTTCCAGTTCTCCACTACAAGCAGCTGTTAATAAGGGGAGAAAAATAATATTGTTAATGCTTTGCCTAATCAACAATTCATATTAGCTTCAAGAGATTTCATCAGTTTCTGGTGACTGCAGACATATGAGAGTCAACAATTTTATCCTCTTACTGCTTTCTTCCCTGCCCTGTTTTTTAATTAAGACACCCATACCAAGTGTAAGTAAGCATAACCTGCATTTCAATGCAGGACCAGTCGATAATCTTGTATGAATCTACCACAGGCTACAATCAATATTACTGCAAGGATCTGCCAAGAGGATGTAACACAGAAATCCTTCTTACCAGCTTCCCAAAGCCTAGGTAGGTCACCCAGCAAGTGAAGAAGATCCATATTAACTGTAAAGTAGCTAGTAGCTCATTTTGTTGTAACATGCTGCTGGACATGTTGTTTATTCTCTTAACTATATGAAGAGTTTATAAGGGTTAAAAAAATACCACCACCCACCACACCCCCGACCCCTCCCACAAAAAAGTAAACTGCAGTCCGATGCTAAATGTTTTTATTGAATATTACTAAAGTACTCTAAATTCCTTCTGAACTCACATAGATGTGAAAAATTTTCATAACAGAGAAAGGAACAAACAAGGCCAAATAAAGCTCAGCATATTCAAAGCATATTTAGTTCTTCCTATGGAAAACAGTGGGCTACATCAAATACTTATAATTTGTAATTAAGCAATTCAAAAATGAAAATTAAATGTTCCAAGGACAAGTTGAAAAGCTGTTCTGATAGGAAAATGTACTCCTAGCAGACTACAAGAGGCAAAATTCTCTGTAATGCAATAGCTATTCTGAACATTCTCCAAAAATATTATTTAAACTATTTTTAAAACAAATTACTATCTAGAGCATGACTTGTGGACTGCAGCTGAGTATTTCAGTTTTTGACAGAAGCTTATATTATTCTAGCTAAAAAACGAAGCAAGGGAAAAAAAAGGTTGCCTATACCTTGTCACCTCATACACATACACATCCAAATACACTGCATTAGAAATGAGAGATTTACAGTGTTGCTTGAAATCCAGCCACATAAATACACCATTTTCAATTCCCAGTCAAGATCAGATTTAGCTGCACTGGAGGGATGGATGTAAGCAGTGCCAGTGAAGCTACTTGGCTGCGGTCAAGTCAGGTGGCACGGCTGCCTGCGGAGCTCCGGGCTGGGGCTGGGCTGCAACAAGTCCCCTCCAGGAAAAAAAGGCCTGGCACTACTCTGTTTGTTCACAGCAAGCACTTTTGAAGTGAGAGCCACGGGAATATAAAAAGCATGAGGTAAGTTACCTGAGGCAAAACATAAAAATCCTATTCTTTTTACTATCCAGGTAGGGCATTCCACTGAAATGCACACATATAATTCCTACTGGTTTCAAAGGCCACAAAAACATACAGAATACATAAATACACGAAAACATCTGTTTCCAAACAAATATTTTGCAGTAACGCAGTTACAAAAACAAGAACATTTTTGTTATCACATTTCTAAAACCAGACTGGCTCCATGCCACATGCTGGTAAATACTGAGATGCAGGTGCAATTATAGAATTATAAAAGCAAATTTAAGATCCACAGGACTTTTCACCTCTAGTTCTCAGTTTCTTTAGGTCTATAAATGTGCTCCTCCACATACTTGTTCCTGCATCAACATTATCGCAGCAGCAAAAGAGGACCAAGAGCTAGAAAACACATAAGGAAATGGAAAGGCTGCATTTCCTAACTGCCAGGTTAAAAACACTTCAAAATGGGAAGGAAACAGATATACAAAGTGAACAAACAAATACACCAGACAGCACTATCCAGAGGCTTCCAGTAACACCTGTGCAAATATTTCTGCTGCCCTTGTACCAAATTATGTTCTGGATTAATATCCTTTAAGCATAGTATTTGCAATAGAACAGAATCAAAATTACGCAAAACTTTTTTAGTTTCCATTCTGAAGAAGTCCCATTGACAGGCTGATGGCTCTGCATGAGCACTTCCATTCACACATTCATCAGCTTAGTTACCGAAGCTATTATTCTCCCAAATACTTCTCAGTTTTAGGAAGTAATTACAAAGACTCTGAACAATAGTTACTTAAATATCCCAGCTTTTTTGAAGTAATATCACTACATTTTATTCTTTTGGAGTAATGTACAGTTTCCTAATGTAGGATCTGCTACAACATCACAGTTCAGGTCTTCAGTGAGAAATGTTTTTTATTAACACTGCACATTTGATATACATGTGAGGCAAGGAAAGAACAAGTAACAAAAGAAATGGATTTTTTCTTTTATAAGAGAAATTGTAGCTGTGCTAATCTAAAGTCATAGCAAGGTAAGGGCCATAGTGACACTACATGCCATTTTGGGCAGTTCATCTGACAATGGCTATTGTTGCCAATACTTTATCATGGTCTTATCCCCTCTGCAACATATCAAGCATTTCAGACTTGTCCTACTCAAAATCAAAAGGATAACTGCTTGGCTCTTGCCAAGGGTCCTGATTTGAACGGACCACTTATCTGAATTAATATTTGTTTTGGTTTAAGACAATTTAAAGGAGAAGCCTCTGGGTCTAGCTATCTCCCTTAGGGTTCCAAGTAAGTAATGAATACAAGTAGATTAAGAGAAAAAATAACCCTTTACTAACAAGCAGAATAGCAACGGTCAGAAACAACAGCAAGTCACTACTAAATACAAAAGGGCTCAATCCTGTGGACTCCTCCAAACAAAAACAGACCCCAAAGAAAAATTGCCAGGCATACTCCCCAAGATGGTGCCCTGGATTTCGAGCATGTGGGTCTAAGGACAAAGTGGGAAACGGTATCAGTCTTTTCCCCACCGCTCCCCCTCCATTCTCCTATCTCTCACTTGGCTTATCTCCTGACGGCTGGAGCCCTGACTGAAGTTCTTTGGTTTCAGGGGGCTGGAAACTCACGGAGGAAATTTGTCTTCCTAGAGGCAGGGGCAGTAAAGATATGGAGGCTGGGCTGGATCCTCTCGGCTGGGTGCGGCTAAAACGCGGCTTGGAGTGGGCTTGAGCGCCCTTTTCTCCTGGCGCAGTGTCTCCAGCTCCCGAAACCGCAGGGAGGGGGACACACCGACACTAGGGCTGGAAAAGGCTTTATGCTGCTGTTTTCTCTCGGCGCGGTACCTCCGACTTCCCGAAGCACCAGAGGAGAAGAGACCGAGCCTGAGGCTGCAAACGGCGTCGCTGCAGCTTCCCTGCATGCGACACCGGCCTCGCAACCACGAGGGGCAGAGAGGCTGCTTGAGCAGCTTTTAAAAAACACGAGCGCCAAAGCAAACTCACAACACACACACAGACACACACACGACCCCGGCCGTGGAACCTCAGAGATACAGGAACGATTTCTGGGCACAGATTATTAACGGGGTACACTATCATTACGAATGACACCAAGACAATATTGCCAAAACTTAATTACACTGTTTTAATGACATGTCCACGGTCCCCTAAACCTGTCAGAGCAAACTGGGGACACACGCATACACACCCCTCCCAAAACTATTATAGTGTTTACCCAAACCTCACTTACTTAATTGCCTCATGTTTTTGACGCCTTTTTCCCCCACAATGCTCATTACTATAGGATTTGCAAACATGAATCGACCTCCTTCCTAAAGCAGTCGCCTGCCTCTCCACTCCTTGTGCACTGACTGCTGCAAGGCAGAAAACGTGAAGTCCCCGAGCACTGCATTCAGCAGCTCTTTTTTCAGACACATAAATTTTGAAAGAAAAACCTCTACTAAACACAGCCTTCAGTGCTGACAACAAAATGGTAAAACCACACAAGGGCAGAATTTTATACTGCTGGGGCCTCGGCATCAATAAAAGAGTCCCACTTCCCTCCTCAGCTCCTGGCCATGAAGTCTGCAAAATCACACACATGCCTAAGTACTGTGTTACTAAGGTGGGCTTCAGCATGACACTCTGATTCCTTAAGGAAAATAAACAAAAGCCTGTTCAAATTGCCAAAATATCTAAAGGAAAGGGAAGTTCCTAAATAGAAAGGTACAGTCCTGGATTCTGAAGACCTTATCAGCAGTGATAACACATAAGAATAGCAGTGATAACACTTTTTCAACAATTCTTCTGTGTCTTTCCACAGCCTTTCTGCACAAACCTAGAAGAAAAGTGAAATCCCAATTCACTAAAAACTCTAAACTGCTTAAATTTCCCACATTTAGCATTACTGAAGAAACATAAAAATACTAATTCCTGGATTGGCAAACCAACCCGCCAAAAATCTTATTGAGATGGTGCTTTTAAAAAAAGATAAATTATAAAGACAGACAATAATAAATCTTCCACAGTTTAAAAAACCCCAAACAACAGCCAAAAAAAACCCCACAAAAAAAAATTTTAAAAACACACCAAAAAAGGTGAAGAAGCAGAAAATCCCAAACTTTAAACAAATGCCAGAAGAGATTTGAGTTCAGAGAGTTTCTGTCAAGACAGTATCAATCTTCATGAGGCTCTTTCTGTAACAATCAAATGGATTTCTTCTACTGGAAACAGCAGTAGATTCCCTCTGCCAGTTAAATATGCCACAAATACAGGCAATGACGTTTCCAAAAACTTTACATGAATAATATTACTCCTATTTTTGCAAGAGCAACTGTAATAAAACAGACATTGAGCTTCACCAAAGGACAGCACTGAGGGTACTATGCTGTGCTGGAAAAAATTTTCAGACAACCCCAGACGAAAATAAATCCTGCAGCTTCACATTCTTCTTCCCAGTCACAAGGAACACATCCCAACCATCTGCTCCAGGATAAAAGATGTTTTGCGCTTGCCACAAGGAACCTCCTCTCAAAACCAAATACTTGGCAATATACGTTTCCTCAAGTAGCTGTCTGAGAGTCAGCAGGAAACTCTCCCCAAGTTCTCGCAATGCTCCCTCAAGGAGGGCTTGCACAAGTGGTTTAATGCAGATCCCTTATGCCTGTGGAAAAAGAAGACTTAAGCATTCCCTTCACTTTGCCCAGTCTCCAGCTGGCTTCTTCTGCCCCCAATCAGAACAGGCAAAGGCACAGTCCAAGGGTTCCACTCACAGATGTGACAAAATCTGAGCTCACGCTGCTTGATCAACAGGCTGACCTAGCTTTCTGTGAGCACGGGTAAGAGAAGCTACACATGGATCACTCTGTTGCAATGACTTTTCATGATCATTTTCATCCCAAGCTCCAGTTACACCATCAGGAGACAAGGTAACTCAAAACTGTATGAAGACAAGAAAACATGAAGGCTACAATACTCTGAGGTTTTCAGCATACTTAAAAGAATAAAAGCCAGATGTTACAACTCTATTTCTAGGGAAAAAAGGTGTTAGAAGGCAGCAGAGACAACTGAAGAAGCTCTACCTATTTTAGGCTGAGGCAGTATCACCAGTCTAAAGAAGCAACTGTGTAATTACTTAGTTTACACTTTGTAAACTCATGTATCATCAACCCAACAGATGCAAACTCCATTAAAAGCTAAAGAACCATCCAGGCAGAACATACTGGGACATAAATGACACTCTGTACTTTTTCCAATGAAAGAATGGACAAAATACTATGTTGCAAACAACACATGTCCTGCACGGCTTATCCACACTTCCCCTAAGCTTAATTAAAGTAGGTTACCTAATCATAAAATTACTACCTTCTCCTGATTTAAACCTTCTCTCAATGCCCAATTTTGACTTGAACACTCAAGCGCACACATTATTTGATCTACTGTCCTAGAATTATTTTTGTGTTTTCCAATATCCCTTCCTCTCATCTTCCTTACTTGCCGTTTTCGGTTTTAATATAAGTTGCAGCCTCTTTGGGCATAAAGTACGTCTACATATATAATGGTGGATTGACAGTCACAAGAGGGCCCTTATCACTAAGAGGACCCTGACTGCAATATTCCCATAATGTCAGTAAGTCACAGCACTGCTAGAGAGAAGGAAATTACACAAAGTGCTGCAATTCTGGTTGAATTTCCACGCTGACATTCATGAGATATTCTTCATACTCTTGTTTTAGCTTCTTTAGGAATGAGCCACTCTCCCTGACTTGATAATCCCAGTTACATTTCCTAAACACAGAGTTTTTCCCCTAAACATATCAGCACGCGCTATGAGCTTAGCCTCAAACTCACAACTTTTATCTATCACTGTGACAATGATGCAGTCTATAACCCCGCTGTGGTTTAAGCCCAACTGGAAAA
>VWPU01000110.1:0-10109 GCA_013398955.1 Callaeas wilsoni | reverse complement strand
CACCCACATCCATTCGCAACAGAAACAGAGACAAAGAGAATAGAGAGAGGATCTGGTGAAAGAAGAGATGGCAGCAGCCACTGACACTGCAGATTGCAAGGAACACAAGGAGGACATTTCATCTGCACATCCTACCCTTTTGCCAGGGTAATTTAGGAGTTATTAAGCAAAATCAGTCCTTAAAGGAGCTCCATCCACGTGTTCCACCTGGCTCTGGTTGCCCTGGGCAGCCCCACCCGGGGTGTCACCCCCTGGCTCTCACTGGAGGGCTCAGAAGATGAATTTCAGCTCAGCCCCTGGCTCAGGCTGTGCTATGTCACANCCTGGCTCTCACTGGAGGGCTCAGGAGACGAATTTCAGCTCAGGTTGTGCTGTGTCACGTGTGGGTTTGTGCCTTGGCTTCCTGACTCTTTTCCTGGGAATCTACCTGGAAATAAAAGGATTCCTACTCAACCTAGAGCTCCTCTCCTGCTCACACAGGTGCTGTGCTCTCCTTGGTGCTGCCCTTTGTCCATGTTCACCCTCCTTGGAACAACAACTCCTTTTTGCTGTTCCCAACAGAGCTGTGGCAGGAATCTCACGCCCTGAGGAGCTGTGATGCTGTGCCCAGGCTGTAGGGTTGTGCGTGTGATGTGATACAGCAAAAAAAGGGTGAGGAATGATTATTGATGAGTTGTGTTGTCACTTTCCAGTTCCAGAGCCTGGGCAGTAACAGCAGCAGTCACTGGATGAGAAGAGGCAATTTGAAAGGGCATGAAAATGAGGTGTTTGCCAGCAGCCAGGTTCTGTTTTGAAGAGGAAACTCTTGACCTCTGATTTAGATGAGCCCAACCTGTTGGCTGCTATTTTTGCTTTGCTGTGCAGGCACCTGAAGCCAGGGGCTGCCTCCCCTCTTGTTTGTGGTTGTGAGATGTTTTGTGGGAGCGGGTTTGGCTTTTCCTGCTCTGCTCTCTGCCCAGGAGAGGTCAGGAGGCAGCTCTGCCTGGGGGCTGCTGCCTGGAGCACCCCCACCACTCCCCTCCGTGGGATGGTGACAAAGCCCTCCCACAGCAGCGTTTGCTCTTGTTTGAAGCCATTTGGGCAGTTTTGGGTGCTCCTGTTGAATAGCCAACAGCTGATAAACAACCTGGCGTTTCACACGTGATTACAGATCAATAAATACAATAAGCTTGAACAGCCTGGTGTTGTGAGCTCTTTAAAATCATATCCTCTATTAGAGACAGCAGTCGATGGTGCTTATTCCAGTTTAGCAGTGATTATGTGCTGGTTACTGCAAAAAGCCACCTGCAACCCAAAGTGGGGACTGTAACTTCCTCCCAGTGTACAGTACACCTGTCCTGCTCTAGAAATATTAGTTTTTAATTAAAGTGCATAAAATGCTTCAGAAAATGCTATGTGCTTGTTTAAATACCAACCATCAGTCATGGCAAAGGGATTTAAACAGGGAGGTTTGGGCTTTTTGCAAAGAAATGTGTATCTGGTGTCTCTCTTAGCTCAGTGCAATCCATCCAGAGAGTCAGCCCTGAATTCCACGTGCTCTCTAAATGAGAGGAAGAGGAGGAAAGGGATGTTCTGCGTGTTTATACAGTCTATAGATATGAAAGGTTTGGGTTTGGTGACAAATAGCTTTACTGAAATGGTGGAAATCACACAGAAAACAAACAAAACTGGGAGTTAACCTCAGCACATTGACGTGAGGAACACCGGGGGCTGGAGCTGGCCATTGGGGAAGAAAATTCCAAGTGTGGATGCGGCAGATAAGTGCATACCTGCTGCTTTGGATCTTATCTGCTGGAGCACTGGAGATAGACAGGCTGAATTCCTCTTGAGAAAATCCCAGGATTTAGGCCTCCTGTACCAATAAACCAGGATCAGAATTGGGGAGGGGATTTTACCCATCATAAAGGTGTTTTTCTGTATGACAGTCTGTAAACCCAGGTTTCCTGGAGTGATGGACAAGGTGTCTGTGGTAGGAACAAGCAAAACTGCTCCCATCCCCATTGCCAGGCTGGCTGGAATGGAGCTGGAGTTTGGACTCTGCCAGAGTCCTGCCCGGGAGCAGAATGAGATGGCAAAGAGAAACTCCACATGTTTTTTATTGCAAATTCACTGTATTGTGTTTTGTGGGGGGCAGAACAATGGAGGCAGCGAGGCAGGAGCTGTGCTGCTGGTGCCAGGTGGGCCTCAGTGTGTTCCAGAGGGACCGCTTTGGGCTGCTCCAAGAGGTGGGGCATGGCATCAGGGGGAGTGGGATATAGGGAGACAGAGTGGGATACTGATGGGCTCTTCCCATGGGAGGGGATTCGAGGCTCCTGCAGCACTGGGGGCTGACTTTGGCCTTGCCCGGGCTCTGCAGGGAAGGGCTGGCAGCGTGGGGCTGGTTTACAGCCCAGGCTGAGTTACCTGGGAAGGCAGCAGCTTGTCCACTGTGACCCAGAGTCTGCTGCTCCCCAGAGAAGGGGGGACTGAGGGCCGGGGGATGTGTGGGTCGGCTCCGTGTTCCGTGGGCTGCAGGAATGGGGAGGGAGCAGCGGGGGAGTCTCACCCCTCTGGGAGCACTGCTGGAAGAGGTGCCAGTTCTCCCAGCTGCTTTCCAGACCTTCCAAGCCCTGACTCCACCACCGCTGCAACGTGTGCCAGGCTTTCAGACACCCAGTCTGCCAGTCCCTCTCTGGATTCGTCCTGGCCCAGACACGGCTCTATAAAAGGCTCCTTCTGGGGCTCGGTCTTGCTGCAGTTCCCAATAAATCCCCAAGCCCTGCGGCTGTTTTCCCTCCGATGCCAATATGAATCCAGGTCAGCAGATTCCATGGTCCCAACTGGCTCAATCTCTGGGCGTCTCAGTGATCTCCTTGACTTGGATCGAATTTTTGTCACTGGCTGTAAATAACTCTCTAACTAAAGCAGTGAGCTGTGGCCCAGCGATTTGAATTGGATGGATGGACTTGCTTTGACTTATTAATGGCAGCAGTTGGCACTTCTTGCACCATCTGTCTCTGGGAAGACTCCTGCTCCACTCTGAGCCTCAGCACAAGGAGCATGGAGCAGCTGATGTTATTCCTCAAGCACTGGAGAGCCAGAGGGCTGGGAAGGGTTGTGACCTGCAGGTTCCCAGTGCAGATCGGAGCTGATGGAAAGGCTGGGGACCTTTGGAGCTGTAGAAATACCCGTGTGCCTTCCTACAGCTGAACTGCACTTGAGAGCACCCAGGAGACACCTGGAAGCGAAAAGAGCCCTGGCACTGGTGTGCTCCAAGTCCTGCTGGTGTGGATCTGACTGGGTGTAGCAGAGGACTCTAAGCCCAAACCAAATGGCTCTTTTTCTGCTTCTGTGCCTGTGGAATATTTTAAAATTATCCCCTGAAATGTTCCTTGATGTTATAAATAGCCTGCTTCAGAGGCTGAGAGTCACATCCTTCTTCCCTCTCAGGCGTGCTCCTCTCCAGCTCTGGGGATGTGGATTCGGCATGGTAGTGCCACAGCTGATGGTCAAGGAATCTGCCCCAAAGCAAGGAATAATTCACCTCCCTGGGTGTGAGCACGGCCCTTCCCGGGGCTCACTCAGTGTTTCCTGTCTGGATCAGGGGCTGTGAGCAGATGAGTCACAGTCCACGTGCAGGAGCTGTTCACTTGTGCCTCCAAGGAAATGAGAGTTCACATTCCAGCTGTGGGTTTTGTGGGGTGGATTTGGGTATCTGGTGCTTCGATGTCCTTCAAACACTGCAGCTCTGTTGGATCCCTGTTCCTGTGGGGGGAAGGCAGCTGTATCGAGCAGGGCTGAGCCTTTAGCAGTAGCCCTTCTGCATTCCAAGGGCTGTGTATGGAAAACTGCACGAGCAAATCCAGGGAGCTCAGGGCTCTGGGATGCAGGGGGAGCAGGCCATCACTCACTTGCGGGATGCTGAAGTAGCTGCACTCCTTTCCATGTCCTTCATGCTCGGAGCAGCCACATCTTGTCCTGGCTCCAGGCCCTCCAAAGTCATTCCCAAAGTCTTCTGGAAAGGACTGGTCAGCAGGTGGAGGTGAGGAGGGGCAGAAAAAGAAGTCACATTACTTGTGTCTCCATATTAGAGCTGTAAAATCCAGCAGCCTTCTCCTCCTTTGCCTTCTGCATTCCCAAAATAGTTTAATCATATTTTAGTTGGCTTTTTCCTGGGTATTGCTCTGTGCTGGAGGTTGTTACAGTCCTGTAGACAAACTCATGGCTTTGCAACGCAAAACACCCCCAGGCTACCTGCATGTGCGAGATGATTTATTGTTCTTGATAATCAATTTGTTACCGCGGCTGTTTCAGGTTAATCCCGCTATTAATATCCCGAAACCACTGAAGTGCAATCCCATTACACAGAGCCCAAACTCTGCTCCTGAGCCCCTGCCCTTGGCACAGACAGGCAGATCATTGCAGCCCCTGCTCCAGCAGCTCTGAAACTCGGTGACCAAATGGCCCTGGGCTGCTTTGGTGGCGGCCAGCTGCTGGGGAGCTCATCCTGCCAGCACGAGGCTCGATGCCGGGCGAAGCACGAAGCTGCTGGATGAGGGAGTGGAAAAATAGATCGATTTTATTTTTCCCCGCAGCTGAGAGCTGTCTGGCAAATCGCAATGGAAATCAAGCGGGATGGAGCAGGGGTTTGATCTGGGGAGGGGAGAGCAGTGAGAGAAGCAGGGGGTAATTCAGGTAAACTGGGTGGACTTGATTCTGCAATGAGCTGGGTGATTAAGAGCCCAAACTGGGGGTTCAGTGTGGCCAAAGCAGCACAGAAGCCTTTGGGTTGGTTTTGACAAAATCAGGACCACGGGAGGGTCACGCTGGCTGTGGGTTTATTTTTGGCTTTTTCCCATAGCCCCATAGGAGTGGATGGGGACAGTGAGCACAGGGATGTAGCACTTGGATTTTCAAAGGCATTTAGGCTAAATATAGAAGTTGGTTATTAAGATTTTTCCGTGAATGTTGTAAACAAATTAGTTCCACTAGGTAGCTATCTGCATGCTTAGGTGCTTATGTACCTCTGAAAAACCTTCCTGGAGGAGTTATTTGTTGTCTGGCTTCAGGCTCCAAACTTTCTGAGCCGGGAGCGAGGGAAGTTCACCTTCCTGGGGTAATTTGGAGCGTTTGGTTGAACTTGTGCAGCGAAGGCTCTATCGCTCCGCTGCGTTTATGGAGAAAAACCGGCTTCGTTTAGCAGGCAGGAGCCCTGGAGCTGAGTGATGTGAGCAGTCCCACGAGCAAGCTGCACATCAGCAGCTCTTGTTCTACATCTCCTCAGGCCCCAGAGGCCGCAGGGATATTTGCTGGAGCTGCAGACATTGTCACTTGGATGCTTCCCGGCATCACTTTTGTTTGAACAAGTGCTGGAGAGGGATCCCCCAGCACCCGCAGCTCCTTCCCCTGTGGCCGAGAAATTCATCGGCCGCTCCAGGCTGCTTGGCATCACTGCTGCAGTGTTTCGTTATTGTCACACACTTCCATTTCTCCCGAGCTTATGATAAGCATCCAAATTAAACCGCGGCCTCCAACGCTTTTGATATTTCCAGGCAATATTGATAATGAGGCTTGTGCTGTGCTGTGTCATTTGCTCAAACAGCTCCGAGCACCAAACAATCTCCGTACACAGGGATTGTACCATCCATCACTGGGAGTCAGCAGTGCCGGTGCCACGGTGCACAATGACATTACTCAGTGGTTTGGGGCAGAGAAAGCGGAACTGAGAAGACAAAAGATCTTTTATGATGGAGAAAAAACAAGATTTTCTGTGTGTTTCTTCCCCGTGGGGCGGGAGTAACGCTCCTGTGAAGAACTGGAAGTTGCCTTCAGCAGCCAAAATTTTGGTGCTGCCCATTACAGGAGATGCTATTTCTTACTGTGCTCCAGGAGCTGCTTTGTTCTGCTGTCACATGCAAAAATCCTGGTCCAGACAGTCCGTGGTGAGCCCATGAGAGCCCTCCCAGGGTGTTCCCTGGCGGAGGAATCCCAAGGGATGGGATACACGGGTGCCCCACGGGGACCACTCAGTCTCGTGTCCGTTTATCTTCCCAGCCACGTCCTTGGCAAAGGACCCCTGACCTCTGATTGAGGATGGATGCCAGGAGATGTCCAGGAAATAGGAACGGAGATTTCCTTTGGTGGACAAGGAATTAATAAGGTCTGCTGACACTTCACCACAACAGAGGAATATTTAAACAGAGCTCCCAAGCTGGCTCTGATGAAAGGTCCTGATTTATATTGAAACTGAGCCTGGTGGGTGATGTGAGCCTCTGGCACAGCCAAGCATCACCCCAAAGCAGCTCTCTCATCCTGAAGGAGGATAACAGGGGCTGACACAGAAATATGGCTTCTTAAACTGCTTCTAAAAAAAATCAATTCTTACAATATCAATGTAAGTCCATTCTGGTGTAATTCCACCACTGCAATCGGGTTACTCCAGGCTTTAAATCGTCCTTGATCACAGAGCAACTCCAAATGATAAATGGAGCTTTCTTTCTCATTTAGGGATATTTGGGCCAAATTCTTGGCGCAGGTCAAGTACAGACAAGTAGCACCAACTTGTGCATTTCAGGGTTTAATTGATTTTTCTATGTAAATTCTACCGCTACGCTGTACTTTGATTTTTAACACTCTGTTTATAAATTGAAAAATCCATCCAAAATATGAATGCTATTTAATAATCATTCATTGGCCATCTTTTAATAATCAAGCAATGATCTTTTATCAACATCCAACAGCTGCATCACCTCAGTGCATTTCTGTTAATGAATTAAACCTCAGAAGAGAGAGATCAGCTCAGTTCCCAGGGGTGAACACAAAACCTCTTTGAAAGAACAGACTATTGCACAGCATAACAGTTTAACTTGGAGAATGGAGAATAATAACGGATCCAATTGAAAGTGCAAGGGAATTTAGAGAGGAAAAATGTAATTACCTGCTCTGGAAAGGGGCCAGACACTGTTTAAAATCTCATTCTTCCCAAATATGTCTGGGAATCCTTAATGACGGCAGGATCATGAGACATGGCACGTGTTGCCCGGGCTTGGAAACTAAAAGAAAAGCAAAACCAAGCTGTAGTTTTTTTCCTTGATTCTAGAAATATCTGCTGGTATTTCAGGAACCTCTGTGACACATGCTTGGAGTTGTGACCCAGTGTAGAACAAAAGCAGAGCGGGGAGAGATGCAGCTCCCAAATGAAAATAAGTATTTAATGCTTGCAGGAAAATTAAAAAGCTTTTGGAAGAAGAATGACAATTAATTAAGACATGTGTCTAATTTAATTTCCATTATTGTGATCTGTGGAAGCAGCTAAAAGAAAAAGCTTTCATTTATTTATTTCAATAATTTGTTTTCCCATCCTAGAGAGCAGGACCAGCGTCAGTCTCCTATAAATATCCTTCCTTCAGTCTCCGTTGAATGTGAGGTGCATGAAATTCAGGATTAGTCAAGTTTATCATCCTCAGATGTCTTTTGCCCAGTGCTGGACAAATAAAGGGATGCCAATGTCCGTGTCAGCAAGAGCTGCCTCCTCTAATAGTGACTGACAAGCTCATGTTCCCTGGATCTCAGGGAAAAAAAGCCAAGCTCAGTTCTCCTGACGTTAATTAATTATCAACCCCTTTCTGGTAAAATTCAAGTGGTTCCAGCAGCTTTTATTTATACCTGTGCAAGTTTGAGAATTGAAAATGACGGGTTTGGGTTTGTTTTTGTTTTTGCAACCAGCAAGAAGCGATTTTTTCAAACATTAAGTGAACGGGGAAGTTGTTCAAACAGCTTTTGCATTCACGTGTGTTGCATGTGACACACACCATGAGGTTTCAATTAGCTTTTGGGCAATTGTAAACTAGAAAGCAATACAACCAAGCAAAAGATTGTTTTAAATACGAACTGTTATTGTCTCATTTGTTAACTGTCAAAATGAAATTGCTAAAAACTCGCCACGTGTTTTTCTAAGCAACCCAGAGCTGAAATTCAGAGGCATTTTTATCTGAAAATTTAGTGTGACCAGAGCCAAAATATTTCAGGGGGCAGAAAAGGGCAGTGTTATTATTACCACATTACAGACAGAAGCTGTGAGTCTGAAAACCACCATCACCCAGGAGAAAAACCACACGCCAGTGCTGCCTGTGACTTCGGGGCAGAGCCAGACCCCTTTGGACCCCTTTGGACCCCTTTGCTCCAAACCTTGTTCGATCCCTGGTAACCCCCTAAGAGCATCCTGCTCCGGGGTCACCTCGGGGTTCAGCTCACGCCATTTAATTAACAGGGAACGGTCCCGAAAACACGGGAGCAGCTAATGAGCGTGGTGGGTTTCTAGATGGGAATGGGGCTGAGGGGCATTGTCGGAGGGCCATGGGAGTCAAGAGGGAGAGTTCAATGATTTTGTGGCTTTGGTCTGAGGTGATGAGGTGAGAGGAGGGCAGGGGCTCCTGGGGCTTGGGATCAGATAGGAGAATCCCATTTCTGGGTTATAACGGCTGTAAAGCAGCCTGGATCTGCCCCAGCTGACCCCACCAGTGTTTTTGGCTGTGGCATATTTTGGGATAGAGACAGCATGTCAGGGTAGCTCGGAACTAAACTAAATGAGGCCCCTTCCAACCCAAACCATTCTATGATTTTCGGTGCTCCCTGATAACCAGCACAGCACCTGAGCCGCGTCCCCTTGGCTGGAGCTGCCCCATTTCTGACAGATGATGCAGGACCCCATTTCCTGGGGCTCCCTTCTGCCAACACAGCCCGGCTGTGCTGCCACAGCTCAGCCTTTTGCTCCCAGTGGCTCCCAGTGCCCCATCCCAGCATCCCAGCCTTGCCTCAAAGCCCGGAATTATGGTCCAAGCTCTTCTCCCCATCTTTCCTTTTATCTTTCACCGAAGCAAATATCCCCCTGAATGGATGGGCACGCTAAGCCCGTTCAGTTAATCGCCGGGCCCAGCTGAAGGTCACCCTGAAAACACTCATAATTCCTTTTCGGCACTATAAATATGCATTTGATTCATTGTCTCCCGTCCCTTCCATCACGGGGGATGGAGGAGGCGGACCCGCAGTCCCCCCGCCTCTCCCGGCAGCGATGAGTCACTGTCCTGGCTCTGAGGCTTCATCAGAGCCATATTACTTGACAAAAATCGTAATTTATGCTCCAAAAGTGCTGGGGGAGCTGCGTTCAGGGCTTTAAACGGCCCCTGGGATGCGATGGGCGAGGGTTGGGTGGGATGGGGTGAAGTGTGGGGGTGTTTGGGGGACACTTGGCTCTGCTGGGAGCCCCTGGAAAAGGTGCTCCGGGATGGTCGTAAAGTCCTGTGAGCATCAGTGGCTCTGTGCTGGGGGTGACACTCCCGTGCCAGCAGTGGCTCTGCGCTGGGGGTGACACCCCCGTGACCGTAGAGTGGCGCAGCGCTGGGGGAGACACTCCCGTGCCAGCGGTGGCGCTGCGCTGGGGGTGACACCCCCGTGACCGTAGAGTGGCGCAGCGCTGGGGGAGACACTCCCGTGCCAGCGGTGGCGCTGCGCTGGGGGTGACACCCCCGTGCCAACACTGGCTCTGTGCTGGGGGTGACACCCCTGTGACTCTGCGGTGGCTCTGTGCTGGGGGTGACACCCCCGTGCCAGCAGTGGCTCTGTGCTGGGGGTGACACTCCCGTGCCAGCAGTGGCTCTGTGCTGGGGGTGACACCTCCGTGACTCTACAGTGGCTCTGTGCTGGGGGTGACACCCCCGTGCCAGCAGTGGCTCTGCGCTGGGGGTGACACTCCCGTGACTCTGCAGTGGCTCTGTGCTGGGGGTGACACCTGGGTGCCAGCAGTGGCTCTGTGCTGGGGGTGACACCCCCGTGCCAGCAGTGGCTCTGTGCTGGGGGTGACACCTGGGTGCCAGCAGTGGCTCTGTGCTGGGGGTGACGCCCCCGTGCCAGCAGTGGGGAGCACATGCCACAGCCCAGGAGGGACCAAAGCATCCCTGGTGCCCATGTCACCCCTCATCCGGCGGCTGCCGCATTTCCAGCGATCAGAAAGCACGAAAGAAACACAAGCAAACCCCGTCAGCGCCTTCCTGAAGGCGTTTTATGGGATGTTGCGGCAGGGGGAACCGAAAAGGCTGGGGAATCGGGGGCGGGGAGGCCCGGACTGGGCTTGG
>VWPU01000109.1:0-42978 GCA_013398955.1 Callaeas wilsoni | reverse complement strand
GGCTGTGCCAAACCAATACAGTAAGGGAAACGGAAAAGTCCTTGACTGAGGGTCAGCACCAAGCAGTGCCAACAAAAAAAATAAAAATGCTGTGTTATCAGCATTCTCCTGCTGAATCCAAAACACAGCACTGTACCACCTATTAGGAAGAAATTTAACTCTATCCCAGCCAAAACCAGGACACATTGGCACACTCCATCCCTTCCCTACTACCGTGCAAAATCAGCTTACTCTAAGCCTCCAAGCAGGGCTCAGAGAATCTAAGGCCAGCTTTTCTATGCTCTCTGCACCCAAAGGCAACTGAAAGGAGAAGGATGTTTGAAGTGGAGGTGGTGATGCTGAGCTTCCACTAACATCTGGTCATTAATTTCAGCTTTGGGGACTTCCAAAATGTTGGCAAACACAGCTCCAGCTGGCCTGGGGCCTGTGGCTTCTCCATCAGCAGGTAAATAGGCCAGATGGTCTCTAATTTTACTACTGTTTCTAGTACGGATGATGAGCCTTGGTCCCTACGGAGCAATGTGCCTTCTAAACGCGAAATGTTTTTATCCACCTTTTGACCACATAGAAACAATGTAATTATTAGAAGAGTAGTAAAATTATTACAGCAGTGGCTACAAAGAAAGTCTGAATGTGAGAAGCTGAGAAAAAGCAGCAGTGATCACCTAGTTTTCCTCTTTCCATTTCAGAATGGCAAAGTCTAGAAATCCATTTCAAACAGCTGCACTTCCATTTGTGTTTGCTATAAAACAAAACTGTTTCACTTGTAGGAAGAAACTGGGGAAAACTGTTTTGTCTTTGCCATTTCTGTTCCTTTCAGCAAACAACAACGGACAAAAAAAGAGAAAATCAGATACAGAATCAAATGAAAAAATCCTCCAAATCCCATCAAGCCTTCTCCAGAGCTGTAGAGCTGAAAGAATCCCAATTTAAGTGCTTTATCTTCAGCACTTATTGGAAGGAGTTTTTGTCATAGCTGCATGCAGCATAAAAACTTGTAACAGGGTGGGAGGATGAGATTTTGGAGAATCTGGAGCTGGAACCTAAGGCAATATTCAGGCAGTGATTATGCAATTGTTGCGTAATATGGAGAGTGCTTGCATGAGTAATCCTGTTAACATCAGAGTTTCACAATCAAGCAATTGAACACTGCACTGTTTAAAATCATCCGCCTTTATGATGGAAAAGTCAGCAAAATCACCATTAAAAGAATAGTGGTCTCATAAATACAGACTTTCTCAGTGGGGGTGAAGAGTGTAACAATGTCAGAGGAAAGAATAGAGGAAAACATTTTCTCAGCTTACATATAGCAGGAAGGTTTGGTTTTAACGGTTTCCCTTGGGAAATGGAAAAGGCATAGGTGATTATTATCGATTGTCATTCATTTATTTGTTATGCCTGAGAAGCAGTTCGAACAGTAGGATTGACAACATTGAAGGGAAAGAGGGGGGAAATGCACTAGTCACCTGAACAATGAGCAATCGTTTTACTTGTATCTAGCAAGTGCCAGAGCCAGCATAGGCAGAAGGCTTCATTCCCAAACATTTGAGGATTCTTTGCGCTAACGAGGCCGTAGCTGCAGCAGGTGCAGCCCCTCTCTCGCACGCACCTGTACCGAGGGAAAGCTGCTCCAGAGCTCTGCGCGCGGAGTGACGAGTCCGGGGGGCTGCGCTCGGGGAGAGGGGGCCCCGCGGGCTGCCTGCGCGAACAGCAGCGGCGGCGGCACGGAGCAGCGAACGGAGCGTCGGTTCCGCGGCTGGAAAAGCCAGAGCATCTCCGCGAGCCGTTTCTGTGCTCCCGGCGGGGGAACGCACACGCTGAGCTGCGCCCGAGCCAAGGGCGGGCCCCGCCGGGCTGCGCCGCCTCCGCCGCTCGGCCCCGGGCGGCGCTCCCTCCGCGAGAGCCCTGTGCCACCGCCCCCGCTCGGCCCCGGGCGGCGCTCCCTCCGCGAGAGCCCTGTGCCACCGCCCCCGCTCGGCCCCGGGCGGCGCTCCCTCCGCGAGAGCCCTGTGCCACCGCCCCCGCTCGGCCCCGGGCGGCGCTCCCTCCGCGAGAGCCCTGTGCCACCGCCCCCGCTCGGCCCCGGGCGGCGCTCCCTCCGCGAGAGCCCTGTGCCACCGCCCCCGCTCGGCCCCGGGCGGCGCTCCCTCCGCGAGAGCCCTGTGCCACCGCCCCCGCTCGGCCCCGGGCGGCGCTCCCTCCGCGAGAGCCCTGTGCCACCGCCCCCGCTCGGCCCCGGGCGGCGCTCCCTCCGCGAGAGCCCTGTGCCACCGCCCCCGCTCGGCCCCGGGCGGCGCTCCCTCCGCGAGAGCCCTGTGCCACCGCCCCCGCTCGGCCCCGGGCGGCGCTCCCTCCGCGAGAGCCCTGTGCCACCGCCCCCGCTCGGCCCCGGGCGGCGCTCCCTCCGCGAGAGCCCTGTGCCACCGCCCCCGCTCGGCCCCGGGCGGCGCTCCCTCCGCGAGAGCGCTGTGCCACCTCCTCAGCTCGGCCAGCTACGAAGCAGCCCCAAACCTCTGCGCAAACACAGAGGCGGCAGCGGCACAGCGCTGCCAGCGATGCTGTGGAAAACAAGTCATTAAATAGCTGATATATGACGCTTAAGCTAGATGCCAAAGCAGAAATAAGCCTCTGTTAGACTGCATCTTTTGTTCGGGTGTTTTTTGTTTTGTTTTATTGTTTTGATTTTGTTTTTTTTTTTTCCCCAGAAGGTTTAAGACTACCAAAAATGAGTAGGTCTATAAAGATGTATCTCTAGGTATCAGGGACAGGGCAGGATGACAGCTGAAATTTAACCAGAGTTCATGTTGCCAGGAAGAATTTCAATGTTTAGGTGCTGATAGCTGAAGAATGTGTACAGTCATCTGTGCAAAAAGACTGAGAAAATCTGTAGCTGATGGAGGAAAGTCATCTGCTTTTATGTCATGCCACACCATTTGAAAAAGCAAATCCAGTGCCCTAAATGCCAATAGCTGCAGAACACTGGAGCCTTTCAAAGCTAGTGTGCTTCTAGGTGGATTTATTCATTAGCTTTGTAAAGCATTTGACATGCCAGAAAGTACAACCATTTTCAGACCAAATAGAACTGGTGTAAGACAAATAATATTTTTATGGTGGTTCCTATGCGACAATCCATGTCAGGAGGAAAACTGTGAGGCAATCTTCCCTCTTCTGGTTTCTCTTATACTCTGTATAAAAATAGTCATCTAGTAGACTTCCATGCTTGTTCACTTCTTGGATATATGTAATAGATTTGGATGTTGTAATAATCTTAAAGTTTTATTTCTATGGGAAAATACATCTGGAGAATGTACTGAAGGCATAGTTCATTTCTCTTTGTAAGCCAGCATGCTATTTTGGTGCTTTCTAGAGTGCAAATAAAGTTTCCAAAATGTTTTAGGAAATAAATCAGAAAAAGCTACTAAAGGTACATCCCTTTGCTTTACAAACTATATTTTAGAGTATGGTAGTTTTAATTTTCATTTTTGAGGAGATAATGAATAATTGGTATGAACAGGAAAATCTCCACTAACATCAGTGCAGCTGCATTCATTTAGATCAGTTGAGGATCTGAGGATCTGATTCACTGTATGACAAAATGCCTCAACTAATATAATTAGCTAAAGCTGCAATCAAAGCCCAGCAGGGATGTAGGTTGTTGCAGCAATGTGAAATAGAAAAAAAAGAAGCAAAGCTGAAAGTTTTCAATATACCAACATATACGAATATGTTCAGCTACAACTACTGTTCCATTTTTTTGTATTTGTGGATGTGATAAGTTGGGGTACCATGCCACGATGAGAGGAGGCAGCTAGCTGAGTTGGGAGAGTTTGCCTCATAATTATGAAAACTGCTTTTTCCTTTGCCTTCAGTCAGGTATTGGACATGTCAATGTAGATCTGTGGCTGCTGGCTGAGCAGCAGAGAGAGCTGCTACCAGGGCTTACAGTGTCCATTTTCATATTTACTCTTTGCAAGGCTCTGTGTTTGGCTCACCGTAGGCATGTGGCTGTCTTCCTTTGTGCTTCAGTGTTCTCATTCCCACACCTACCTGCCCAGATCTCTGAGGCAGAGCTTGCTCTCGCCCTGTGTCTCCTGCAAGGAATTAGTGCTCAAGTAGTTGATGGTTTCTGTCTCTCTCCAGCAGCACCAAGTAGAGTCACTGCAGTAATCACCAGAAATAAACTCTTACTGGAATAACCCAATCTACAAACTATTAAGAAGTGCAAGCTTGACAAGGACAAAAGTGTCTAATGTAGCCTTTGACTCAGTTTATTAAAGTGGACCTCTGCCTCTTATGGTCATTTTTTTTCCAGACTACTGAAATGTCCAGGAGCCTCAGATTTTTTTGGCTTCTGGTCTAAACAGGAAGACAGGAGATGAGCGTGAAATGCTTTATCAGTACCGTTGTAAACAGTTTGTCTGTTTGCTGTGGAAATGTGTTTCTGTGAGGGGTCAGAATGTACTACCTTGTACCTTGTCAGCAGAAACGCTTCAGTGCAACGTGCTCCCACTAACAGGGTTCTTTTTATACAGCCAGTCCTTAAGAGAGAGTACAGTCCTTTTTGTTTTCAGTGGTGTGGTGGGCACAAAGAGAAAGCTGCTTCTGGTAATATGTGTACGTAAAATACAAACTGTTCAAAACAATGTGTTGCATCTTTGTGTCAGTGGACCCTCACCAAAATCTCATATTATCGTATTATATCAATGCCAAAAGGGACAGGTGAATAGAGAAATAATGAATAAGTGTTTCTTTTTGGTGTTGTTCGTTCCTGCTCTAGCAACAGAAAGGAGCTATGCGATAAGAGACACTCCAGAACAGAGGGGTGAAAAAACAGAACCCACAGTGCCATGAGACAGGAGACACATTCTATTGCCACAGAGCAGGGACCTCTCTCTTCTTCCAGGGTCCAGGTTCGGTTCTTCCAGTGTTCAGATTTCCTGCTAATGGATAGAAATCCATGGCTAATGGCAATAATGGTGTATGGGAAAAGCTACCGTCCTTAAGCTGAACTTTAATAATTAGGAGACTGAAAACAAAAATATCAGAGCTAGGAATTTCAAGAAAAATATACCTTGAAATACTATCATAAAAAAATTCCTGCTGGCAGTAAATTTCTGTCCTAGGAAATCTAGTTGTGAGAAGTATCCTAATTTCCCTGTATGTCTATCAGACTACTACAATATTAGCGTCAAATTTTCTATTTCTAACATTTCTTAGTTGACTTATTCTCAGGTTTTCTTGGTTCAAAATGCCTTAATTCTTTAATACTCAGGCTTCATATGAATTACAATTTGCTAATTTCTTCTCAGTTTCACATTTGTTATTATTTTTGAGGGTGGTTATTGATTTTTCGAATATCACAGAGTTTAGGTAAAAGTATTAATGGCTAATAGATCTATGAAGAGCAAAAGGCAGTAGAAAGGTAGTAAAAGGGAATTTACATTGCTCAGAACTAGCTCTAATATGTTCACCAGGCTGTTAAGAAAGAGAATCTGACACATAGTCTGGGGGTTACAGGGTTACTGTTAGTACTGTTTTCACACTGCACTGCTTTAGAACTGTGTGGCTGTTTTCTATTCATCGCTTACTTGCAGCCTGGGTGGAACTGGAGCTTCTGCTACTTGCTCAAAAGAATGTGAATTTGGTTAGGTTTTTGTAAAATTAAGCAGTAGCTGTTGCAATTAGTGCTGTCTGCTAACATCAGTTAACAAGGAACTTTTTCAGATTGGGTTTTTGGTTTCATAATTTTAGTAGCAACTTAGTGATAGTAAAATCATCTGAATAAACTGCACTGAATTGCAGTTTAGAATTTAATAAAAATTAATTCCTTATCGCTAAATTGTGTAAAATATGGATTGTTTATAATATATTAAAAAAATCAAATCCTTTTAGTTCTTTACAGTGTATCACTCCATAAAAGACCTTCGTCTTTTCTTCAAACTGCAGATAGTGACACTTAAAGACCTTTGTAACAATAGTTTTATTTTTTAAGAGCCTGAACAATACACTTGGAGAACAAATTTCTGCACGTGTGTCAGATTTGCTGCTTTATTTTAAAGCATTTTGGTAAGCAAATACCTCACTTCCTGTCTGTGAGCTCATCAGAGCACACTCTTGTGCACGTACAGTCCAGAATCCAGAAAAACGGGACTGCTTGTTAGAGACAAATCAAACACAGGCATTTTTCTACCAAATATCCGGAGACATTAGCTAGGCCACTTTAAAATATTTTTTTTTGACCTTCCAAATTAAAGGGAAGAAAGGGTTGCAAATTATTAAAATACCTTATATGGATTGTTCCTCAACTGTCTGTTGGTCTGCCTAGGATTTTATCTTTGCATCTATTAACTTGGATTTGAGAAAATGCTAAAACTTATGTTGGATGTTGAAACTTTCTTGAGGTGTTAGCTGACAAAGAGCAGCAAAGATAAATGGTAATAAAAACAAAAGCTGGCAATCTAAGGGAAAGTTTCCCAATCTAAATTGTATTGTTGAAGTAACAGCTTCCAGCTTCAAAGAAAAGCAAACAGAGTCTCCAGTTGTATCCCTCGGAGACGCAATCCGCTGTTGAGAAATTGTTGCATTCCAGACATACTTCTGGGTCTAAGTCTGAAAACATCTGCAAAGAACACATGTCTTTAGGTGACTGTACCTGTCTTACAGGAAATTTAGGAACTTTTTGAAAGAAAATAGTTGTCTTGAGACACTAATATGATCTTTATTTCAAGCATCTGTCTTGGAAGTTCCAGTGGATTTTGAGTTCTCTCTATCAACAAATTAAGAATAGGGTTGAGAAGTAGTATAGTGTGACTTATATCGCTTTTGACTACAGAAAATTGAAGGCATAAAGCCTCACTGAGGTTTGATGACTCCTTTCCGGGTTTGCTTTTGCACAATATCTGGCACAGAAACAGAGATCACAGAATGTTTGAGGTCGGCAGGGGCCTTCTGAGATCCAGTTTGTGGTCCAGCCCCGCAGTTCAAGCAGGGTCACCTAATTACTGTAGGTTGCCCATGACTGTGGCCAGTCAGGTTTCGAGTATCTCCAGGGATGAAGACTCTGCAGTCTCTCTAGACAACCTGTTCTATACTCAAGTTGTGGTTTTGGGTTTTTTATTGGGATGGAAATTCATGTGTTTCAAGTTGTGCCCATTGCCTCTTCTTGTGTCTGTGAGCACCAGCATCTATTGACTGTCAGTCATTGACTATCAGCTCACATTACACAAAAATAACAGTTTGCCTCACTGGAAATGTATTTCCCATTGCAACTCCAATAGCTATGAACTGGCTCAAGAAAGACAGGCAACAAGATCAGTTTTCCTGGTGATCAGTTTTCCCTGCTGACATTTGGTGAACCAGACATTGCAGAAAAATATATAAATCTAAAGCAGGAAATCTGTCATTTTAAGACTAACTGTATTTGCGTAGAACTCAAAGTATTTTCCAGATAAAATGAGGTAATGCAAGACTGTGGTCATGCCCAAAGCCAAGGAGCAGCTGACTAGAGCCGAGAACAGATTTTGCATTAGACCTCCAACCCAAACAAGCCCAGGATCAAGGGCCGGTGTGTTTTGTGTAGTTTCAGCAATCCTAGTGGAAACATTGCAGACGTGAGCCTGCACTTACGCACTTGAGTTATTGTTTTCTGCCCTTTCCCTTTGGCCAGGTTAGGAACTATTTTCTTCAGGCAATGTAAATCTCTCTGAGTCTATGAGGTCTCTGCACAAGTTTTAATCAAATTCCACGCTCCACTATGAATATTGAGCTCTTCAAACCCTGGTTGGAATTCCATGATGGAATACTGAAAGCCAGAGACAGAAAACTCATAGTGTTGAATTGATGACTACCACTGAAATCAAATCAAGTTAAAGGCAAGCTCTTACCTTGGAAAACAGATTTGTATGGGAAGACATTACTTCTCAACAAGGCTGAGCATTAAGGTCTGGTCTGTGCTTGCTTTGCGCTGCTGAGTGGGCCCATGTCATGGCACACTGGGACACGACAAAAGGGCGAGAGCCTCCCAGCTCTGGAAACCACTTTTACGATTTCATGATGGAGATACTCCCTCATAAAACAGGGTGTATCCGTGTCTTCTTGAGCACAGTCAAACTTTCTGGATTTCTAAGGGAAAGATAAGTGAGAGAGCTATTGCATTTCAACTGCTTTTCTAAAGAGTCACTATTTTGGGCTGTCTTCTTCTCTTCTTAAAACTCAAGCTGTCTGATCAGAATCCTGTGCAAAACTGGCGTGCCAGATGAGCTGTGTCTGTGGTGTGCTGACAGCTGTGTGAGGCTGGCAGTGCTGATCGAGGCGCGTGGAGAAGGGCAGTGCAGCACAGCCCGGCGAGGCACTGCTTGGAGCCCGTTCCCCTGCCATGAGCAGCCTGGGGCTGGCTCACAGCCGGGTGGGCAGGGCTCGCCTGGTCCCTGCAGGGCACGGCCAGGGCTTCCCCATGCCGCTTGCAAAGTCCCCAGGATGCCTGTACTGGAGAGCTCACTTGGCAGAGAGCAGCAGGGTATGTTTGTGTTAGAAAGTTACAATTTGGTGTGATCAAGTTACCAAACAGAAATTGAATTGTGAGTAAATAATAATGTATATAACACTGAGAAAGATCAAGAAGAAAAGAGCCAAGTGCCTACATGAACTCTGAGATGAATTTCCACTAGAATAATAATTTTTAAAGGCATCTATTTTCCTTACAGTCATAAGTTAATCACATAATATTTTTATGACAGATATTATGAACATGGAAAATAGCTTTAGTTTTGCAGACTGTCATACAAACTGATAAGCCATGCCAGTAAGTTCATGAAGCCTGTCTTACTTAAAATGCTGTTTCATTGACATATGCCTACTTACTGTTACCTGCACCTGTAATGCTAAATAAAACCAGTTCTGGATGTATAATCACCTATTGTTTATTAAGCACTGTAACTGCTTGCAGATTCTGGTAGGCACAATGAGAGTCTATTTACTGTAGAATGTCTTTGAGAACAATAGTTGAGGAGCTGCTGGTGTAGCTATTTATCAAACAGCATTAAATGTGAAAATTTTGAGACCAGAGGAAAGAAAATATGTATGTTTGTTTAGGTGTGTTACCATAGTACTTAGATTAGTTACCATGGGAATGGAAGCATGTTGGTAAGTTACCATTACCCACTAGTATCAGTACTATAGGGGTTTTGTTTTTAGAAGCTGCTAACCTCAGCTTCATTGATTTGCTCAGAACCCTTTTTTCCTTGTTTAACTTCTTTCTCTATGTTGAAAAGGAGAAAGGAAAAAATCCCTGGTGGAATCCATTATTTGAAGTTATATTTGGATGAAAAGACAGAGGGTGACTATAAGGTAAAAAGGAGAAAAAGCTCACAGTGATTGATCCAGGCAAAAGAAAATAGAAATTTAGACCAAATAACATTCACCATCTAGGTTGTTCAGGGTGAGGGGTGTGACTGACATATTCCTTAAGGACAAGGCCTTTCTGCTCTTTTGTTGTCTCGCACATGCCCACAAACCTGTTCAATAGGGGAAGTTCTGTTCCAAGCCAGTTTTCCATATGCAGACTGCCTATCTTGCACTTAGTGCAGAATTGCTGTGGGATTATGACAATTCAGGCTGCAGAGAGAGATGACTAGAAATGCTACAGAAGCACTACAAAATGTAAACATGTCAAGCACAATGAAATTCAGGACATAAACCAAAATTAAAAATGAGAGGCCTGATAAATGTGCATTGTACTGTCTTGGTGCTTCTTCATTGTTACAAGGTACAAAAGAAAATATTATTTATTCTTTACATTTATTTTATTTCCCAGTGGTTCCAAATAAACCTGTTGCTTAACCAATTTCAAGCCTACCTAGAGGTGACCAGGGTGAGAAATGTTCTTCTAAATTTTTAGCTTTCAAAAGCCTGTGACTATCTGAAAATCTCAGCAATTTTTCTTCAACAGCACACACCCAGCCCACCCAAGTAATTCTGGGGCAGAATGTCTTCTAACAGGCTCAAAGGAAGGAGAAAAGAGAGGATTTCATATTTACGTTACAGATTATTTATATTTTTGCTCATGAAGGTAGAGGATATTTCTCTTAAGAGTTTTACTATAGTTCAGAGCCATGAATGTCCACCTGGGAACAGTCAGAACCAGATGAAATTTTGTTCAACATGTTCAGTAATTGGTTGTGGGTTTGTTGGTTTGGTTTGTTGGTTTGTTAGTTTCTTTCTGAATGCTTTGTAACTCTTTGGTATAAATTTCAAGCCTTTTTGTTAGTGCTTCACATAGGTTTGCAGAACTGCCAGCTTTAGAGATCTTTGTCAACAGCCACTGGTACTTAGACTAAAACAGTGCCCTCCAGAAGGCTCCTCCAGCTCTGCCAGCACCCCCAGGCCTGGCTTTCCAGCAGGACCTCACTTCTCACGCGGGGCTGCCTGCCAATGGCACACGTGCTGTGCCTAATCCCGGGGACAGGAGACAAGTCTGCTGCTGAGAATCAGGCCCACGTTCTTTACTGCCTCAACCAGAGAGTGAAAAACTCAAAAACATTCTGTAATTTAAGCCTAAATTCTCTAATATCACATAAAACTAAAGTTTCAAATTCATTATTTGAGAATGAATGTGATTTTTAAATTTTTCTCTTATAAGTATCTTGCTCTAATTTGGGATTTTTGACTGCATCGGTTTAACCATATATTGAAATTTTGTTAATAAACCATCATGGTTTTCCCCAGCCACACTCAGCAATAAAACTGTTAATTTTCTTCTGCTTAAAATGTGCTTATTGAAGAAAGTTAATTGCTGCTTCACAGTTTTTGTCTTCTCAAAGTAGAATTATGGGTCTGCATGATATCAAGCAAAATTGAGCAAACATCAGAGCTTGTGCTGCAATGAAAACAGTCCTGGGGAGAGCACCATTTCAATCCTTGTGCTTGATTCCAGTGATCTCCAGCAGTGTTTGGGAGGGTTACCTGGTGACCAGCTGCACAAACACTGTACCTGGCCCTTCCCAGCAGAACTCGGCCTTTCCAAAGCCTTCTGTGTAAATAAACATCACAAATAAATGCCAGAGCAGGGACTATCCCAATTAAACAGCTGTAAAAATAAAAAATAAAAATTAAAAAGGTTTGCCTTATGACCAAGCTGTGAAACCACAAAGAAAGCATCTGCAAGGAGCAGTTAGAACAAATAATACTTTCCATTTAGCTTTACAGGCAAAGTCACTTGCAGGCAAGTCTCTAGGATGCTGGTTTATACATTTAATAGCTACTGGCAAAAAAAGTAAAGTCAAGCTGTCTTTTGGGCTCACTTACAAACAGACCATCTAAAACATTATTGAAAATATTTATCTTTGCGGTAAGAAGCCTAATTAATTAGTTTAGAACCATAACAGATTGCAAGGTGAAATACCATGATATATATTCCTGTTTTAATTTCAAGCATTACATCCTACTAGAGGCAGGGTTGTCTTTTTAATTAGTGCAGTGAGTGTACAGATAACATGCTAGAGGTGAGTTTTATGTAGCTCCATGCCTTGTTGTTGTCTGACTAGCCTTAGTTCTGGCAATACACTTTCAGAGACCTTGCCAATGAACTTTAAGGTCTATTGACCTCAGTTTTATAGTCTGCCTCTCTACCCGATACTTCCCTTTACTTTCAGCAGAAGGAATTTAGTGCTTGTACTTTAACTCTTTAATAGGAGGTTCAGGGCCTTAGCTGAAAATGCTGGCTTGAGGTAGGCTAAGGCTGAGGAGCTGCTGAGCTTTGCAGTGGCACGTGTGCAGGCACATGTTCTGCTTCCTTCCCTGCTGCTGCAGCCCTGCCTGGGAAATGTCATGAGAATGCACTGAGCATTTTCAACAATTTCAAACACCTGGAGCCAGGTGCAAGGTTCCTCTGCCCGTCCTCCTGCTGGCACCCAGAGCCAGCCCAGCTGGCATTTCAGGAGAAACTTCTGCACGGTGTGAAGCATCGACCAACATGTTGTCCGCTCAACTCTGGTTCTTCAGTAGTTTTCAGAAGTGTAAAGCAGCAAAAAGCACCTGTCCTTCAGTCAGCCACTCTGCTGGAAGCGGGTGTAGACTGTGGGAGGCAGAACCCAAAGGCCAGCACCAAAACTGCCCTGTGCCAGGGCATTGATAGGGATTAGATTCCTCTCTAACCTGTCAGCCCTTTACTCTGCTACACCAAAAAACTTGGTGGTATGAAAGCAAGCTGTTGCCCACAGTTTTAAGTGATCCTATCCCAGTGGTTCTATGTCAAACGCAGGGCGTTGTTCACAGTCATATTATTATTCATATTATTTCTCATTAGTTTTATATGCTACTACCTTTTTTCCAGTGAGTGACAGATTTCTTAATCCTTCAGGCTGGACAGTGTCACCCACCTAAAATAGAATGAAAGATTTCTTGAAATCTAAACTTGAAAATCGTTCTCCCTGGCACCTAGCGTCCTGAGGCCCTTCCTTCATGCTTCTATGTAACTGCAGCATTTGTCTGCCCCAGGCTTTGCATGAGCTCTATTGCCCATATAGGTGGTGATCTGAGGATGCCTTTTTTCCACTTACATTGCAAAAGTACAAATTGATTTCAGCCTGCTGAATGTTTTGGCATACCATGTATTTTCTCATTTAGAAACCAATAAGCAACTGTAAGTTTCCTTTGCTAACTGCAGATCCATACCTTAGATGAGGCTGTGAGCTAATTTTTAATTGACATCATGTCCAGGATTGTTTGGGCTTTCTTGCAGTAACATGACTACGAGACGAGGGGTTTTGGAGGGGGTCAGCCGCAGACTCAGCAGAGCTCTGTCTGAGGGCACTGTCCCTCCCAGAGGGAAGCGGGCTCAGTGTGTGCAAGGAGCTGCACCTCTCCCTCCATGTCCTGCCTCCAGGGGGAATCTGGCTGCCCAGGCTAACCTTCCACTTACTGAGGGATTTGAGGAACAGCCCAGGTCTCCAGAGCACGAGCAAAGGAAACAACATAGACTCAACTTCTGGGCCGCTGCTGTCTTACTGTCCAGCGTGTCCCGTGTGTGTGTGTACACGCACGCACATCTCTGGCACCTAAAATATTTGAAAAAATGTGCCACACCTACCACTGAGCTTTGGTGGTTCTTTTTCATCGCCTTGGGCCGGTTGGCCCACACGCTGCCAGAACCAGCTCCCACAGTCCGGAGCAGTGACAGGCTGTGTGCTGCAGGCTTGGATCTCCCCTTGCTTGCTTATAGACCAGGACCCTGCAGAAGATAAACACACAGGTGTGTCCTGTGCAGGAGCAACAAGAAATAAAGGTCACAGAAAGCTATCTCAACCTCATAAAAGCTTTTTTAAGAGGTCAGAATACAAATGAAAGTATCTTAAAAACAATGAAAGATTTGTTGTAACTGAATTGCAAAAATACTAAAAGAAGGAAACATGAAAACGCATTATTTTTGAACCTTCATTTAAAATTGCCTGCATTTTGGGCTATTATCTTCTCTGGTCATTTTGACACATTACTGCACCATTTTTATGCTTTTAAAGTCTTGTAGAAGTATGAGGACAGGCTACAAGGTCATCCCATGAAAACTGGGGAGTTACTTATTCCAGCCTTGTTCACTTCCAGGAACAGGTCTCAAAGTCTTAGAACATATTTGGTAAATCTTTGTGAAAAAATTCCTCTAGGATCCACCTGGGAATCATTTTGGTGAACAATTCAAAAACAGCTGGTCCTATCTGGCAGCAACACCCTAAAAATGGGGAGATCCTCCTATTAGTGGCATAAACTTCCAAAAAATGCAGAGGTCCTACAGTTAGCTCCATAAATGACCACTGTTCAGAAGTTTGGACAAAATTCTTTCTTTTCTTAAGAAAACAGTTTCTTGAAAAGTATTTCAACAAACCATTCCAAAAATTTTCTTTTGAGACTGCTAAGTAAATCATTATGATTTGTCCAGAAAAAGACAAATCTGCATGCTTCTGAAGGTTCACTTTTACAAAGAAAACGGGATATCTTCCCTGCCCAGATCTGCAGCTAGTGTAGAGGATAAGATATCAAGAAAGGCCTGGATACTCCTTTTAATGTAGGGAGGAAAAATCAAATTAAGAACCGTAATACATATGAGCAACCACTTTTTTGGGGCAGCATCATGATCACGTAAGCCAAGCGCTATTGGGAACTTTGCATAACAATGAAGACTGAGGCTGGCATGGCCAAATACTTGAATGGAGTAGCTTCAAAAGTGCTTTTCTAAAGACTGGCAGCAGAAAATTGAAGATCACTGTGTTTGATTTAGCTTTTCTTTGTGACAGTTGGTAGCTTTTTAAGAGATTTTAAAATAAACTGCATTCCATCATTTTGCTATATACATTTTATATCCTAGCTCCTGAAGATAACATAAAACATCGTCTTTAAGGAGCAATTGGTTCTATGAAGAGTCCTGTGAAAAGATAGCTTTTTTCACAGAAATTGCCTCATGCTATTCACAATGTATTAAACATGTAAAATATAAAGAGCCATAAAAACAGTCTGAAGAGGAAAGCCACATTACTCCTGATTTAGGCTAAGATCATATATGAAATTCTTGGACCTCTTAGAAAATTCTGAGACAAAGCTTGGTTAATCTGGTATGAAAGGCAGACAAATATAAGACTACCTTAATACAGGTAATAGTATTCCAAGATAGATGGCACTTTATATGTGAGAATGTGCTCACATATTCCCTCAAGATCTCTTTATTAGCAGGTATGTTAAAATTTCATATGTAGTGGCGTTATAAATACTGTGCACAGCCTTGCTTAACCAAAATAAGTTGTCTTATTTGCTAGTGAAATTTGATGTGTTGTCTAATAAATAAACTGTTGGGAATAACTTGCTGGGATTTTTCCTTATATAATTATATCTAATTCCTGGTAGGGCAGTGACACATCTCAAGAAAATCAGGTTATGTTGATAGAGCAATAAAATAATAACAGTAAAAAATTATGACTATACTTGAAGTTTTACTCGTGATAATAGGCAATTTTATAAGAATAAACACTCCAGCTTCTGTTCAATAATTAACTATGAATAGCAACAAATGTAATTTTCTGTACTACTAAACCTGGACTGCTCAAGAATTTATGTTATAAACTAATTGCATGGATCAGGCTCTGTAGCTTAAACATATACATTGGTAACATGTCATGAAAACCTGTTAGCACTCGGAAACTTGTGTCTCAATTCATTACAAAACCATATCTCCTATTAATCAGAAGCAGGAAGGTTTTTCTGTGTGTCCTGAGTGTTGGCTGGCAGAATAACGTAATTGGCTTACGCACTCTGATCTGAAAGATATCGTGTTAGAATATCAACCTTCAGGAAAAATTTATTAGATATTGGTCTGACATTAGCACCGTGGGAATGTCTGGAAAACAATTTTAAGAAATCTGGGAAGGCAGTATAAACCAAGGCAGTATAAGCTCTAATCCAAGAAAAAATAGTAATGGAAATCTGTCTCTTTTTTTCTTAAGGATTCCAGTCAGTCAGCTATTTCCTAAAGAAATATTTCTTTACACAGAACTTGCTCTTAGACATCATTAGAAGAGCAGGGGGAAATCTCTCATTTCCTGTGCTCAGGCCCATTAATACATGTGGTGTTCATTAAGCGCTATCAGTTGCTGCTGAGCCCGTGTGCCTCTGTCCTATCAGCTGTTCTGTGTGGGAATCTTGCATGGGTCTGAGCCCAACAACAGTGCTGTGGTAGCTCTACTCCTCTGAGCAGGTCCATTGCATTCCCTGGGGCTGCTCTCATGAGTCAAATTTCCAATGAGTTCATCCTGACACAGCTGAGTGCTTTACCCACGTTAGCCTAGTAGACCTCAAACCTGTATCTTTGTTCCTTAGCATCAGTAAATACCCAGGCAACAGACCCAGAGTGTCAAGATCTGTTAATACCTCTGTGTGGAGTGGGTTTTTTCTCTCTTTCCCCCTTCTCATACTGAGCACAATGTCCCTGCCCACTCCCCAAAAGTCCATAAATATAGTATGAAATAAAGACCTTTTCAGAGTTGGAAGAAATTTTAGTCTACAAATCAATCCAAAACCTCTGTTTTTGTTACATTCCTCATATGCTCAGTAAGACAGTGATTTGGAGGAGATGCAGAGTGAAATAAAGAACAACTTTGGCTCAAGCTCCAGGCAGGGAGACTATTACTGATCCCTATGGACATGGACTACTTGCAACAACTGTGAATGATTTCCCATCTCTTTCTCTTGCTACTGTTGTATGAAAAATATACATAAGCAAATGTTCTACCACAGAGCATTTGGGATATGTGAGGATTTTTTAATTGAAAATTGATCGAGTTTTAAGGGATAGTCACAATGTTTATGCACAGAACATCTTGATAAGGACATGGTGAAAAGTTGCTTTTTTTTTCCCCCGTCTCCTTTTTTCAGCTTGCTTGATTTATCCATAGCCTTGGCTATCATTTATATTTTAAGTGTTGTATAGCCAGGAAAGAAATTAAATAGAAATTAAATTGGAAGGATTTTCCTTCTCAGCTATTTTTATTGTGGAAACTCCTTGATGGAAATGAAAGGATTACTTTTTTTCTCCATTCTAACTATGACCCGAGAAGACTATTCTTTGTTTTGCACCAAAGCTAATAAAAACTATAGTGCAGACAAATCACCATTGGAAAGGTAGTGAGTGGTGTAATAAAGAGTAAAAGCAGGGCAACCTTTCATCACCACTGCAGTTCAACTGCCAGAGCTTGATCGTGTTTTTCATTCCATTCTACTGACAAATCAATGACCGCAGAGACTAGAAGATATAAAATTAAAATATTTGTTGTTTTCCAGAGAAATTAAATACAGTTGCTGAAAAAATGGGAGTTCCACAACTTCTGATTGCTCTCAGTCAACTGTATGGAGAGCAATGGCCTCAGGCCATGCTCAGGAGGAAGCCTTTAGGCTCATATGTACAAATATATATATATATATGTGTGTACAGTGTGGGACAAAACAATTTGAACCTCCTGTGGGGAGAAAAGGTTGGTGGTTATAAATATGAAATTTTAATAATAACTATTAAAAAATTATAAATTATTTCAAAATCTTGGACATTTTCTAAAGCTAAGACTTTTTAAAAGAGCAGTCTTTGTTCTTAGCTATATTTTTAAGACAACTGGTTAGAAGAGGACAGCTTTTGTAGGCTAGCAAGAACAACTGAACTCTGTAAGAACTTCATCAGTTTTGCACTGAAAGCTACAGAGCACACATCACTGATTTTTTTCCGAATTTATCTGATTTTAGCATTAACCAGTTTAAGTACCACAGTAGTTTTTTTGCACAGCAGAGTGCAACATAAAAATACAAATTTTTAAATTGGAATAATAGAAGTAAATGTGTCAAAACCGCTGTGAAAGTGATTCTGAGTAGAGATGGCACTGGTTTTATAGTGGCCATGTCAGGAGTAGAAGGGAATAGGCAGGGAGAGCCCTGTCCCCTGCGAGGGGCTGGGCACACAGGGCTCCTCTGCCTGCCTGCTGCCTGTGCAGCCCGGAGACCACGTTGTGCCCAGCCATGGTGTGCAGGGAAGGTGGGAGCTGCTGCTCTGGGGTGTTCCAGCCCCCTCAAAGGCATCCCAAAACGTATGGCACGGCTCTGCAGGCCTGCCCATCCTCTGGAGTGCAGCATGCAAGATCTTGTTGGGTCACTCCTGGTTAAGGAGGTTATTTTAACATGTGCTATAATAGAACTTCAGTTTTAAAAGAATCATTTGAGCAGCATAATAGTATGGGAACAGCATAATAATGTTCTTTGTTTGAATTAAAGGAATTGATCTGAGGTAACAGGAATATGTGGGCTGGAAATAGTAAAGTGGAAATATTGGAAATAGCATTTTTCTTATTTTCTTTAACTTCCATAATTTTAGATATTTAATCAGTTTTGTTGCTCTGGCAATGAGGAGGCTACAGTGACTACTCATATGAAATCTATTTGGTTTTACTTGCATATTTAAAGAGTGGTTACTAGCTCTCTCTCAAATTATCAAATGGATTATCTGTTTGGGTTTTTTGACTGGCTCCATTCAACACATAAAATGTGAAGCAGTTCCTATAAAAGAGGACACTCCATACCCAAAAAAGGAGCTAGATTATTTCGTTTAAGTTTTTTGGCTCTATTGTGATAAGAAAGAAGCATTTCTCAGATGTTTCTCATTAGTCTCAGTGCTAGCTACATTCCAGATAAATGTGAACTCTCCAGAAAATGAGAAAAGCAGTATCATGAATCTGAGGCTGCAGAAATAGATCTCCTATTGGGAATTTTAAAAAAAACAAAATCTAAAATGCAGGATTTGCATTTGCCAAAAAAGGCAAGTACTCAGAAAATTATTTCAGTATCTACTAAACTTTCAGTATACTTTGTGATGAAACATTGTCCTTACTCAAGGAATGGAAAAACTGACACTGGCTTCAAGATGAGAGACATTTCACCTCAATTTCACCTTCACTTTACTTCTGTGCTTAATTGCTGTGATGAACACAGGGCTGAAGTACCTGAGGTGAGGACTGATACTTTATCTCAGGTATCATTCAGATGTTTTCAGCACTGGATTCCCGTTCTCTGGCCAGTTGTCCCCAGCCAGAAGAGCACTTTGTGCAGCACATGTAGCATCCTGTGGCGTCCTGGAAGGACCTGGCTTGTTGCACTTTTATTGGAGAGGTGACACCGCTTTCTCAATGGTCACTTCTTTGGGTGAGAAGTTGCTTGTCCAGGCAGTGTCAGAAAGAAGGGACTATATTCAAAAAAAGAGCCTTATTTCTAAATTATGTTGAGTGATTAATAACATGCTGGTGTAAGAATACCAACTACTCACAGTGCCTTAGACACAGGGTAATTGTTCGTGCCTTGTTTCAAGGCAATCAATGTATAGACAAAGTAGTGCATATCTAAAATGTACTAAGAAGCATCACTCCATTGAATTTTTCTACTTTCAATTGTCTTATTTCTCTGCATAAAGATGTTTACTGACTTGCTGGAGGTTAGATTGCACTATCTTTTCTCCTCCAAACTGACACAGGCTAACAACCATCTGTTATAAAATTTACTATTCACAAGAGATGCTATAAAAACAATGAGTAGAACTGAGTAAAAAGTAATCTTTAAAAAATAGGCTCCATTTTCTATTTTCTTTAGGAGGAGGGGAGAACTTTTTAATTTTATTTCTTTTCAGGTATTTTTGGAGAACATCAACTCTTTCCATAAGACAGGTTGGATTTTTATAGTATTAGGCTGAATGTGCAGGAAGGGAGTCAGCAGTGAAATAAATCTACCTAAATGAGGCCACAAAGTGGTTTCACATCTAAACTCCAAAAGCATTAGGTGTGCTTTTTGCTCAAGTCATGATATCTTCACTGCACATAAAATATTTTCCTGTCCATTTCAAAGCACACCCAGAAATACCTGGGTTTCAGTGCCACTCAGCTGGAGAATGCCCTGCACAGTTTTGGTCTAGATCCTGATGTGGAGTAAATTAGCCTGCTTTCGTCAGCTTCAGTAAAGTGTCAGTAAATCAATAGCTATTTACACCAGCTCAAGATCTGATGTGTATTCCTTTCTCTCTCCTTTTTTTCGATAGTCTCTTACTTGAAATCAGTAGGAATTACCACATGGATAAACAATACAGACACACTTTTAATAAAAACAATTGCATGTTTAGGATCGTGGATATTGGGAGCAAAGTTGACTGAAACAATGCATACAAATCACTGAAGGGCTTCTGGCATCTTCCAAGTCTCAGTCTCAAAGCATTTCAATATTGGCCCTTGCACTTACTGCAGGGAAAAAATACTTATCACAAGTTAGGCTACAGCTAAACTTTGAAGTCTTGATGTCTGACCTTGAAGAGCCTCTGAAAAGGGACAGATAACCAGATGAGGGCAGCAGAAAAAGAATGCACACATTTATTTTATTTGGAGTTTAGCTTTGAGTCAAAAACACATGAAATTAGAGGAGATTGGATATGCTGGAAAATGCAGGGATAAGGAGTTGTGTGGTATGCTGAGGATTTTGAAAATTAGTAAGTACCTACCTTGCCACATTTTTTCTAATTTTCCCCTCTTAGAAAATAGCATAAGAAGAGTTGATATTTGTAAAACTGAAGGTGTTCTTTACTGAAGAAACCAATTGCATCTGTCTTTCTGGGGCTTTCCACATATCCTGACTTCTTGGCAGAGACACTCCAGACTTCTTTTCCTTGAAAGACGCATTCCTCCTTCATATTCTATATGGGGTGTTTCTACATGTACCGTGCTTTTTACCTTTTATCCCACCAACTTTGTAAGGGACAGAGATCTCATTCTTTCACAAAGCGAGTGAGTGAACAAAACCGCTTCTGCAGACTTGGTCCCATCACAGTTCAACTTTGCACAAGTAGAAAAACATCTCAAGAGAAAACTTGAGTCAAGGACAAGGAAAGAAAATTAAGTTTTCAAAGAGCAAAAAACGCAAGCAAGCAGGATTTTTGCAAGCTAGAGGAAAGAGGAAGGAAAGACGAATCGGGTCAGCCAGTCCTTGGTTGAAGCAAAGAGGAAAGTTTTACATGAGAACTAGCTCAGTGGTCTGGAATAGGAAGGCGAGAAGGTGTTTTGAAGATAAGTGGGAAAAAGAGGATGAGAGCAATAACCATTATTCATGGGAGTCTTATAAAGGCAAAGAAATTACAGGTTAATATTAAAATGTGGGGTTGAAGTAATACAAAACTGGGAAGAATACGTAGAGATAGTTCAAGATGAGTTTTGAAATCCAGGGACAATGAGTAAACTGTGGATAAACTGGCAATACCTTGAAGTACATTTACTCTATTCAAGAGTAAAACTCTGTGTGAAAGTTCTCATGTCACCCATCCCCTTAGAGGGAGATCTGGGGAGCTCAGGCCAGCTCGATGAGCCTTTGGTTAGAAGAGAGCCGGAGCAGTGCAGGTTCCCTGCAGGCCTCTGTGTGCGTAGTCTGCGCATTCCGTGTCTGCTCTGTGCCTTGCCCAACTCATTATTATTAGTTTATCTCTTTCGGGAGCAATGCCTTTGTACAGAGCACAGACCATGTAAGAAAAAAAGTCAAGGCTTATCTGTGATTGAAAGCACACACATTTTTGCTAAGGCCCCTCTCTCCAGGCCCCTCAGATGCTATAATTCTGTCAGCAACCTAAGTCCCTGCCTATTGCAGATTGCACTTTAAATGAGTTTCAACAGTACCTGATGTGCCTTTCTTTTAGACTTTTCTTCGTCTCCCCCATCTGAAGGGATACATTCAAACAAAGAAAGCAAAAGTGCAAAGATTAAACTGAACTTAAACCAGACACCTTCTGCACTCAGATAGCTGTGTCCTTTGTTCAGAAGTCACTTACAGCCCTCCCCCTACACTAAGATGTATTTTTCATTCTCAGCAAATCACAGGACCAGATGCTCCTTTTGACATGTGAAGACAAGTCACAGATTTGGAGGCTTTCTCAATTTGTGTTAGCTAATGTAACAGTTATTATAGCTGCATTCTCAATATTGGAGAAACATGCTTCCCTGACTTGATTTGATTTCTTGTCAAAGTAGCTTACAGAAAACACAAGTAGCTATTACTTGGCTTACTCTCTGTTCTGTTAAGTTTATTTTAAAAGTGGCATGAAATTAATTTTTCCACTTTGGGTTATTCCTTTTTTATTAGTTTTCAGTGTGAAATGGTTGAATCTGACTTCTTTCTCTAAAAATGAGAATCTGACAATAGCGAATGCACGGCTGGCATGGAGAGTTCATGCACTGACAGTCCCAGAGGCCAGTGTTTATTATCAGGACTCTATTGCAGGTACAGTTTCTGCAGTACATTGTCGTCTCAGCCATGGAGGAGGACCCCACTGTGCTCTGTGTACTGCACAAACAAGAAGCAAGAACAGGCAGTGGTGAGGTAACCTTCTGTAGCAAGAGACTTGTTTCGACTCCATGTTTGGCCAGGGTGCAGCTCAGCTGTCACAGAGTCAGTGCAGAGCTGATGAAGAGGTGCTGTTTGGATGTTTTCAGTCGAGATATTCTCCTGAACATGGCAGTTCATGAACACCCAAATACGTGGCTCTGGATGAAATTCAAATAAAACTCCCTGTGAGCACGTTCGCTTCTGCCGAATCTCTATGATTGTCATTGTGGCACAGAGATTGTCATAAATTAATTTATTTTGATAATTGACTTGAGCATTATACTGTTACTCTGAGTAAAGTAAGAGAAGAGGAGAATTTCATGTGTGTACCACAGCAGGGGTGAATTGCCAGTGATCTAAAAATCTGTTCACACGGAATGATGCTTAGGACTGGTATTAATAGTGTTCTCTCCTTTTTCAGTGCAAAATCTATGCTCATTCATATTGTAATCTGTATTTTAGATATTTTTGTAATATATATGTATATATTTTATCTATCTGTAACATACTTTATCAGCTGGATGTAGGTAAACATACAAGTCTGTGTTGTGCAGGTTGCTACATAGCACTAGGGGGTGTGAAAATGTGAGCAGGTTCCTCAGATTCTTTCAAATCCGTGTAGAACAAATAAGCTTTCATTTTTAAAGGCCAGGACCAGATGTGGTAACTGCATGGCACTTAATTTTTCTTCCTTGGAACGATGAAGGGCTGAGATGACCTTGTAACTTCAAGGAGTCTACAGTAGTGATTTCAAACCTGACACTTAGATCAATCACTAAATCATTCCCCTTAGCTGAACTGACTCATTGCCTATTTGCCCACCATGAAAAAAGCAAAAAGCACAGTGCTTTTAATGCCCCTCTTGTATTTCAAAGCCGCTCCTGTGCAAGGCCTGTCCTAAACAATATGCTATCCAGGCATATAGCAGCCAACCTTTCTAGTGCAGAAGCTGCAGGTAATTTAATAAATGATTCCAGAAGCAGCAGGTTTAATTAACCTACATCTCCTCCACTCAGTAAGCCAGCCCATGGCAGCCCTGCCTACAGTATCTGCAGGTCTCCCCCATAAACCCAGTGCCCCATTTCCTCCCCCTCTTTCAAAGATGCTTACAATCTGGCACTGCCCCCCTCCCCCCATTTCCTGAATCCCTGTCCATACCCCTCCTCCATCTCTTGTTCCTAAAATCACCCCCTATTGCAATGTCACACGTTTTTTGCTTGGCTCCCTGCAGTTCTGTGCCACTCCCACCCTCTCCCTGCCTTCCCTCTATTTACATTCTGGCTTTCTGCTCTGCAAACCTGGAGCACGGATATTTGTGCTGACTGGCCAGCTGTGCTGATCAGGCAGTCCACACAACATGCGACTGCCCAACGAGCTGCTGCCAACTGAATAAAGAAAGCCTCCTTTCTCCGTGTCTTTTCCTCAGAGAAAGGAATAATACAGCCATTTTCTCTCCTCTACCAACGCCCAATTTTCATTAAGCTCCTAGGAGAGGAAGATTTTTGAGACCTGTGTCCTGAAGGCATTGTCAGATGTGGCTGAAATTGGCTGGCATGTTCAAGATCATTAGGGTCAGGGCTGACAGACAGGCTGGTAGCATGATTTCATTATTCTTTTCCTTAGAAACCAGGCTAAAAAAAGTGGGTTTGACAGTATAGTTGATACTGGATGTTGTGAGCAAATAAATGATACCAAATAATAAGAGCAAATAAGTGATGCAAAAGTGCCTTTAATTTGACATTTGTTTGTCTGCAGTAAGACTTTTGCCAGTATTTCTTAAATCTCTTAAAGGATCATGTCCTCGCTACCAGCAAAAATGCACTCCTGGCCTAATTTTGATTAGCAGATAAAATGCCTCCCCAGCAGTAACGGACCAAATAAGAGCAATGACTTCATTAGAAATTCTGTGACAGTAAACTTGGTTGTGTTAGTTGTTTCCAGTCCAGTCCAGCACACAAAGCACCCAGTGTTCCTTGAAATTTCCTGTTTCCATAACACTGGTAGGAAATGCTGAGTATATGATGTATAGGCTTCTGTACCAAGCATACTTGGTGACATTCCTCTGCTCATCGGGGCAGTGCACCCACCCTCAGCTGGACGTGGCTGAGGAAGGGGCATAGGAAAGAGCAGTGAAGAGCTGGGATTTATCACAGAGGGGAAAAAAAGAGAATTGTGTGTGGTTAAAACTTCTACCTGCAGAAATACAGTGCTATGTGAGAAACTGCATAGACAGACTAAGTGACTTCCTGAGCAGCTTTAATCCCTGGTCTGGCAACAATTTAGTTTTCCCTTGGAAGTATTTTTCAGCTCAGTATACCTCAGTTATCCTTTCATGAAGCATTCATAGTCTTTACCTGCTTCACATGGGTGTTGTGAAGTTTCACTAATTAACATGGGAAGATTCTTAAGTCAGAAAATGCCATGTAACTGCAATGTATTCCTTTTATTACTTCCACATAAGCTATTTTGATCAGACTCTTCATCTGCACAGCCATCAGGAGATCTCACAGCCGACAACTGTGGAGGTAATTCTTTCTTCACTGAATTAAGCCCGTAGGAATTAATGATTGACTGCTAATAGGTTTATTCCATTAAATATGAGGAGAAGGAAGGTTTTGCCTGAAGTGCAACAGACAAAGAAGGAAAATATCCAAAGAAAAGTGAGCTCTGTGGAATATAAGTGACCATCTTATGGTATGTGTTGGAACCAGATCTCAGGAATGGGAGAAGGTTTATAATATTTTATACGGTCTGAAGGTTTGCAGTGAAGTTTGGGCTGCACATTGCCTACTTTCAGTTCATGATTTAAGAAAGGAACCTCTGTAAGAACAAGCAATGAAATCTATCCTATTGCTAGTAGAGAAGTTTTGCAAAGTAAATGTTTATAAACCTTTCATATGAAGTTAATGATGCTTATTAAAACGTTAAAAGCAGTCATTCACAACGACTCCCATTTTTAAGAGCAGTTTTATTATCACACTCTGCTCTCTGAATTAATGGGCAGCTTAGTTACTTATTTGGTTTACAGTAAATGTTGGCCAGATTATACAATTCATTTCATGAAATATTTAGACGTTTTTGAAATTATAATAATTTATAAAGTCTGCACTGTCTACAATATCTGTGATACTGTGACTTTAGCCTTTGAAATAATTCCTAATGCTGATATCCCTTTCTGTACTCCCAAGATTCTAACTTTCCTTAGAGAATTATATTTTTATAACTTTTTTTTTCCTGTGAAATATACCCACTTCTAGTTTTATGAAACTTGCTATTTTATGGCAAATCACAGAGGAGTACAGGACTGAAAGCAGGGACATGCCATTCATAACTTCATGGAATAAGTGACCAGACACACTTTATGCTTACACAAACTTGATTTGGGCTAGCAGAACAAGCTATTATTACATGACTGGAATTATTATATGAGTAGATGAGGAATTAAACCTTTTAAGTCACTATTTATGGCTGTGAAAAATGCTAACAATTAAGGCCAAATGCTAACAGTTTTTGGTTACTTTGAATAACCATCGCTAATCTTATTGTCTGTGTAGTGTGACTGCAATTCCCCAGGAAGCACAGCTTTATTGATATCACTAGGCCTTGCAAATGGACCTACATTTCAGCATATACTGTTTACAGTATAAGAAGAGACGTCTGAATCACATACATAAAAAGTGAACAGATAATTTTTGGAAAAAAATTACTAAAAAAATGCTAATGAACACTTCTGGCAGTGTTTCTTTTTCTCAAATTTTGCTTTTACTTTGGGTTGGTTTAGACAGGAAGAAGGGAGTAGTTTTCTTTTCAATTTGCACAATGCAGAGTGTCAGTCTGTCTTCGTATCATCCCTGCCATTCTTCCCTCTTCCTCTCTACTATCTAGAAATCTTTTTGTACAAACCTGTCCATTTCTTACCTGTGCACACTGGTACTCGACTCTTTGGGCAAAGAAATTCTGGCACTTTGACTGTCTTTTAATAAAGGGACATTGTAACACTTAGAAATATTTTAACATTCAGACCAAACTTTCAGTTATCAAGGGTATATTTCCAGGAGAAAAAGTATGAGGAATTAAAATAATTTTCCTTTAACTAGAAGTCCAGAAATTTGCACGGGAATTTTTTGCAAGTGGGAATGGAAATAGAAACCTTGTTCTTCGGTCTTTAAAGAAGTTTCTAGTTTGCTGTTAAAAAAGAGATTCCTTAAAATTGCTACATGACAAATTTTCCACCTTTTCTGGCTTCCCTGCTCAGTCAGTGAGTATACTTCCTGTGGTTCAAAGTGGGGACATGAGAACCACAGAGGACAAAACTGGTTTCAAAAAAAGAAAAAAATATGGTTGCAGTACAAAAACAGGCCTAGGGATTCTAGGGCAGATGCATCAGCTGAAAATATTTTTATTAGTAGTACATAATTAACTGGACTTGAAACTAGTAACATTTTAAATTTTCTGTTGCGCTCTTATTGCAGTAAAAAAGCAACAACGATCTACAATTTTTCGTTCTACACCTGATTTCTAGTTTACCTTTCTTTTAACTGTCTCTCAGCCCCAGACAAATGGTGTTGTATCAATAAAATAGAAATTGAAGAGTAATTTGCTTCATAAGTCCCTACATCACGTCACACGAGTCATTAGTGTAAATATATATCATTGTATAGGTATTGAACAATTTGCCATTTCGTATTTATTTACATTGTGAATTTCTACAGGACCAGAGAGAACCAGACAAGAAAATTGAAAGATGCTCTTGTATCATTAGTTCATGCAGGATATGGCTTCAAGAGCAGAGGATGTTCATTTTAGAGTACTTAAGGAAACCAACCAAAATAATCTCTGAGTAATCTGGCAAGCTTGTGGAAGACTGGTAAAAAATAAACATGGAATCTTCCTTTCAAAAATAAAAAAATGGAAAAACGAAGATATGAGTGATATAGACCAACCAATCTCCACAAATATTCTAAAATTATCTATTTAGAAGGAACTATTTTCTTCATGGAAGACAATAGTACAATTAAAATATAGGTGGAGATATCCATGGGAAATAAGTCACATCGAAGCAATACAATTCCCTTCTTTATGAGATTGTGATAAGTGATTCAGAGGAAAATGGTAGATAGGATATATCTTTCACAAAGAACCTGGTATTTTCTAACATTGCTTTCTCAAGGGGTATTGGAAAAGGGCAGTCCTGATGTGATGACTGTAATGGGAATGCACAACTTGTTAAAAGATTCTCTCAAATACTAGGAAATTTCAAGTGGATATCTACAGGGACCAGTTCTACACTCAGCTCTTATATTATTTTCACTTGTACAATGAAATATAGAACACAGTTACATCACTTGGGGGTGACACCAAAACACAAGGGTTCGGCTGCAAGCACTTCGAGAGACAAAACTGTAATTCAAAGACATCTTGATAAATTGAGGAAATGGCTTGGTGTCAACAAGAGTAAAATCAATAGATGCAGTCAGAAACAGAGCAGTTACAAAGTTCAGAACACATGCTAGGACTTACAGTCAAGTTATAAGCAGGGAATGGAATGGTGTTGCAAAAATGAGGTTGTTTTGGGGTGTACTAACAGAAATGTCACATTAGAAATTAGAGGTATCTGTATCACTGCGATAAGCATGGCTGAGGCTTTAGCTGGTAAATAATTTTGGACACCACACTCTACAGAAGATGTTTACATATAGAAAAATTATAAGATGTCTATAAAGCATAGCATATGAGCAAGTTTGGATAAACACTGCTTAATTATCCCAGAAACGAAAAGACTTACAGGAAGTACGGAACTTTCAAATACAACCCAGATATTTTTAAGTTATGAATATTTACACTCAGTGGCCTACAATGATGTCAAAAAGAAATGTGCTTAACTTCTGAATTCTGTGTGTTCAGAAATTGCAGTGGTTTACACAGAAACATTCTGGTAAAATCCTTAACCAGCAATTTTAAGGAAAGCTTGAATATGGTAAGGATGATTTAAGTGTTCTTGATTCTTCCTTCGTGCAGGGAGCTTGACTAAGTGCTCTCTTGAGATCCCTTCTGTCCTGTGTTTCTGTGATTTTAATTTATATGGAACTCAAAAAATCCGGGTCATTCTATTAATTTTTTATACATCAAGCAAAAAATGTTAGCGAGGTGAATAACTCTATGAGCTAGGATACAAATATTTTTAAAAGCTCTCTTGCCATAATCATGTAGTCTAAGAAATACCATCTCAAGATACATAATATAGTTCAACTAAAATTAAAAAAGAATCAAGGAAAGTACTGAAATACCTGCTGTTATTTCTTTAAGTCCATGTTCTAAGAATTGTATTTCAGTTGGATGCTGGGAAATCAGTTGTTTCTTTCTCTTAATTAAAATCCCTGGCAGTTGTCAGTTGTCTCTTTTTGCAAGTAATTTTTGTCTAGTAATGTTTTTTTGAGTTTGAGTTGTGTGCTGTAGGTTCACTAGATGATATCTGCTCTAAATAAGAAGGTAGGACAATGGCGAACCCAACTTCACATCTCTCAGGAAAAGAAAGTTCTACTTTCTTCTTATACCTTTTACACTTCACCATGAAAGTCTCTTGAGTTCTTACAGGGGCTGACTTGACCTGGTTTTTGAGGCTTTTGTTTAGCAGAAACACTTTTCTTGTTTCTTCTTGTCATCCACGAGTGAGACTCAGGCCTCCTGCCTTCTACATAAGTACTGACACTGCAGTTGCTCCTGTTTGTACAAAACAACGGTGTTGTTGAATTTATTCTGTAGATTGTGAACACAGATGGGAAAATCACATGCATAGGCTGCATCTGTCTAGTTTGGGAGAGCTCTTGGAAACTCCACACAAGACTGAACCTGCCTTTTGGCCCATCCGTCTTTTCAAAGTTACAGACAAGACTGTAGTGTTTGGTACTTGCACTCAAACTTTCTGCTGGTGGAAATCAGCATGAATTTCACATCAGGAAAGGTAATTTGTACTTAATTAGGTCCAGGATCATTAGGAAAATGTTATTTGCCCTTACAGATGTATAAATCACAGGAATAAAAACTGAATTTGAATCTTTAAAACTACTCAGTGAAACAGTTAAATCTGTATGTAGTCCTAGACTTCAGTTTAGGAATTATTACTTGGGATGATTAAAACATGCTAAAAAGCAGCTGCTATTGGGCTTTTTCAAGTCTGCATGCTTATTAAAACCAGAAAGCATGTGAAACAATGATATAGTCTCTTAACTAACAGTTTATCTAGCATGAAGGAAAATACCATTATATCAGTCTTGATGAAGCCTAATTGCAATTTGACTGTGATCACATTAACTGCTTTGTGCTCCTAGAGTTACACATTAAAGGTGAATTCCTGAGTGCATTAATAAGCTTAATATCAGAGTCTTGTTGAGAAGAAATATTTTGTAAGTTGTGTTGATCAAACATAATTTTGATCATTTATACTTGGTATTAGACCTGATTAAATTCTACAGAAGTCATCCTCCTGACAACAACCTTTTTTTCTGCTCACACTCACAAAAAAAGAAATCCCTGGATCCCAACTGTGCCTGTAATGAAGGTGAATTGTGTTTAATGACTTAAAGAGTGCCATTTTGTGCTTAACAGTTTACATATTGCAAATTACCCTGTAAATACTCTGTTCTTAGATCAAATTAATTGTATAACAAGTTGTACTGAGAGGCAGTGGATTTTCTTGGCTGCTTTAGCTCCCATAGTCAAGAAGCTTAAAATGGTTTTCTTTAAATCCTATGCAAAAGCTTTATCTTACCCCCATATGAGTACTTGGACACAGGCATGGAATTCATGATGGATGTGGATGTTGTAACTCCGTATTTAAAACAATAAGCTGTTATGACCTTTATTGGACTTTCACTTGCTTTTCTCCATTAATAAACCAGTGCACTTAAAATTGTTCAACTTTGCATTTTATGCACATAACTAATTAAATTTAAGATACACAAGTTAAGATCAACTGTAGATACTATGTGCTTAGGTGGAGGTGGAGGACCTTACTGCTCTCTACAACTGCCTGAAAGGAGGTTGTATCCAGGTGGGGGTCAGCCTCTTCCCTCAGGTAAAAAGTGTCAAGACAAGAGGAAATGGCCTTGAGTTGCACCAGGAGAGATTGGATATTAGGAAAAATTTCTACATGGAAAGGCTTATCCAGCACTAAAACAGGCTGCTTGGGGAGGTCATCGAGGCACCATCCCTGGAAGTATTTAAAAATCATGTAGATGTGGCACTTAGAGACATGAGTTAGTGGTGGACTTGGGAATGTTGGGTTAATGGTTGGACTCAGTCATCTCCAAGGTCTTTTTCAATCTAAAATCTTCTATAATTTGATGATTTTATCCTTGATAGCGGAGGTTATTTCCTCTTTTCCCTGTTACCCAAAAGACATTTTCCTGAAAGCTGTTACTGTCTGTCTGAGATGAACCAAGACTAAAAGCAGAGATGAAAACATAGTTGTGGTACTTAAACGATCTTTCAGGAAAAGCTCCAGGCCACTGATTTCGGATCAATATAAAACCACATAAGTCACTGATGACTAAAGCCTGTCTTCATGTTCAGCAATAGGGAGGTGAGCCAGGTTCATAGAGGACATGAAAATATTTCATTTGGAAAATGTCCCCAGAAACCTCTGCAATCTCCTACTTTACCAGCAGTTTTTGTGTTCAGCTGGTGCTCTGATTTTCACTGTGCTGCTTCTGGAAGAGACCCATTTATTGAGGGCTCTGTCAAACACAAGTCTCAAATACTTTGGCTGAACCGAATTGTACCAGTCTGCAGGTGTATAATGCAGTGCTGACCTGAGCTGCTGATCACGTGAGGCTGGAGCTTCCAGTGACACTTGTTCCAAAGGAAGTTGGAACAGGGAACTTGTGGTTGATATATTGGCTACAGCCTCATATCAGAAGCTGGCTTTAAGAATAGAATAAAGAAACTAAAAGCTCAGGTAGAATTGAGTAAGGCAGTAATGATCAAAACAAAAGTGGAGCCGCTTACTTTGACTAGTTTGTGGGAATCTAACAACTGATCTAAGAGGAGACTTCTGAAAGTAAACAATCTTGCAGGGTGCATACAGAATCACATCAATCTAGCTCAATTATGTACTGTTTTTGAAAACGTACTTTGGTTGTGGAAATCCTTACAGCAATTTGAACTTTCCTTATAGTGGTCTGAAATAAAAGCTGAAGTGTGAATGACCAAGAATGTTGCAGGGGTAATAGAAGTACTGAAGGGCACTGCACCGTTGTGGTGATGTTCCCATAGGAGCTTGCACTAGTTTTCCTAAATTGGCATTTAAACTTGCTTCCTCTGTTCACAAAATAAGAGTGATACAACAGTAACATTTGCCTCCTTTGAAACTTAATTTTCAGTATTCAGATGGTTAAATAGGCTTCTGTCCTTACCGCCTTCCTTCCATTTTAACCCGTGTAAACCGTCACTGAGAGAAGAGGATGAAAAAATAAATCAGAATACACACATCTTGAACCAGACACCAAAAAGTGTAGGGTATTTTCTACTTTACCAGTTTTTGTCCCACTTTTGCATTTGCAGTCTGGGTCATTCCATTCTCATACCAGAGGCGTATTAAAATCATCTTTGCCAGTGGGACAGCTGGATGCCAGTGTAATACACTGCATAAAATAGACCAAGAAAAAATTAATACTTGGGCTCTTACAGCAGAAGTATACTATTATACTGGGTGTAAGGCATGGGCCAGATACTGACTAAAATAATAAAAAATAGAAAAAAACCAAACAAAACTGCAAAAGGTTGAATAGCTTCTTGTTAAGTGAACATTGGCTATTTCATTCAATGAAAGGGAGAGAGTTTGGAAGAATCTGTTGCATGTGATCACTTTTTAAGGATTTTATTATACCATAAATCCACAAGACGACCCCCAAAAAAGTTGCATAAACAAATTTAATTTTAGTATTTTGTAGCTTTTAAAGTACTTTGCTTTACAACCTTGAGGGTGCCCTTCTAAGGTATGCTTTGATACGTAATTTCAATTTTTCAGCCTCTGTCCTTATTTTACATTTCTCTTACTCTCCAAAACTGATCCAATCTCTTCTCAAAAATAACAGTATTCATTGACTATGAAATGCATATTTACATTGTATGAAAAGAGCCACGCAAAGAATACAAACAAGAAAGGGTTATAACTGTGGGGCTGAGCTACAGCAGTAGCGAGGTGAAACAGATTGGCTTAATTGCAGGAGCTTTGCTTTGCATGATGAGGTTCTGGTGGGGGAATCTCTTTTTGCTTAGCCAGATGTTGTGAATTTGCCCTGCGTGAGAGAAAGATGACACAGCTCATTTGCTCTCCAGGGCCCAGCAGTGTAAGGCAGGGAGCTGGAATACTTTTGCTAACTGCAGCCTCCACGTAGGGGTTAATCCTAAACAGATTTCTGTGCCCCTCCCCTTTTTAAATTGTGCTTATTTTTAACACAAACAACAAAGTTTACTAAAATATATAACTCTAATTGGCAACCACTCTCTGTAGAAGATGATGGAAGGCTGCTAGGGCTGTAAGTAATTCAATTTCTATCTATCTTACCAAATTGTTTGTATTGGTTGTTGTTTTATTTGGTGCACAGTGGTATATTTTGATGTGAAACTTATTGTGGAATACTTTATGTTTTCACATGTCTTTTTTTGTTTGAAACATGAGAGAAATCAAGCTGAGTAAACTGGAAAGTGGCAGAGAGTCAAAGTTTCTACAAATCTCATCTTGAGCTGTTGCTTAGCCGTGAGCAGTTGTTGAGCTGTTGCTGTTTGCCCCCTGTGAGGTGGATGCACTTCAGTGGGGGTAGATGCAAGCTTTTTCTGCTGGAGGCAAAGGTCGGATGTGTAGATTTTTGTTGCATACTTTTTTTTTTTATCGTTACAGACATCAGTAGAAGCACAATGTGCTCTAGCCGTGTAGGACATGTAAAATGAGTGATGCTGCTAGTGAGCTAAAAAAAGCATATTGGCCACAGGTTTAGCTAACACTGGCTAAAGTCTTAGCAAAAAAATAAATTAAAACGCTCTCTGATTTTATTGGTGATCTCATACTTTTAATAATAATGTTATGAGTTGAAATATATTAATAAAAGTGCTGGTCTGTTACTGAGTGATATGGAACTAACCCTGATGGGGAGCTAATCTTGGGTCACCTCTTTGGGATATGTCTGCAAGAGTGGGCACCAGGATGGTACAGCTGTCCAGATCTTGAGCCACAAGGGCTGATGGTGCAAAAGAAAGTCCAGAACACACAGAATAAGGGGTTCATCACTGCTACCGCAGCTCCTGCTGATCTTAAGCCCTACAAATGCCAGCATGCAGACAAAAAGCTCCTTCCTGTTGCTGGTAAACTTGCCATTAGCCTCGCTGTTTGCAGATATTTGCCTGCAGTGTTCATGGGACAGTTCTGCTGCAAGTGTGCACACTGGTGCTTGTGTTAACTTGGCATCTGTGCCCACCAGCTCAAACAGCTCTGCTGTGATGCAAGATGGATTTCACTTGTGCAAACTGTAATGTACAGAGACTTTGGTGTTACATACAAGACTAACAGTAATGTTGTGTGCCTTTGGATTTCAATTACATTAGTGTCCATTTACTTTCTAAATTCTCCTTTCTAAACTCATGAAGGTAGAGTGTTTAGCCACTGATGTTCTTACAGGCTGGAAACTGTGAAACATCAGACTTGTTACTTAGATCTGTCCATTTAGGGAGCAGAGCTCTCTGTGCTGCCTGGGCACTTGTTAGCAGCCTTAGTGCCTACTGCTGTGTATATAGGCTTTGTCATATGGCTTAAGGCCCCTGTGCCTTTCTCCAAAGGTGTTTTTCTTTCCTCAGAGGATCTGGAGTGTGGCCCGTTGTTTAGGGGAGTAAGAACAGTACCAGTGATGCATCGAGGCCTGAGAGTTTATTACTGCTGGCTGATGCAAATGTTCTTTATGAAAGAATTTGCCTCCTTCTCCAAAGGAAAACAAAGTCATTCATTCTGCATCCTGTGCTCACTGTGTGTGGCTTCCCAGTTTCATGAAATGGATCTCCCTTCCTGCTCTGTAGCTGAGCCTCAGCCTCTGCTCCTCACCCTAGGTGATAATGAAGCATTGTTTCATTATTGCCCTTGTCACACAAGCAGGGAAGTGGAGATGCAGGGCTAAGGGAGGCCACAAGGCTATTGATCTTCTTCAAAACTTGAAATTCCACGTGCTCAGGTTGGTGTTAACTCACTTGAGATGTGGCAGACCTGAAAGTTTTTATTTGCTTGTGACCCTTCCACTGCCCAGTAATACCAGGTAATGGAAAATCACCTGCATCCTTGCTGCCAGTAATAAATTTCTGCTCCTAAACAATCCAGACTATCTCCAGGAGCAAATAAAACATTCACCTCTAAACTCTTCTGTGTTTGAACTGCAGGATCTTTTGACTACATCCAGAGCTCTCTGACACACCAATAGTTGATTTTTTCTTTTTCTCTGCTTCCCAGAGACTTTAAGTGTCTTCTATGTACTGTATGAAAGAGAAAAAAAACATAATCAAAATAAGGGCTGTATGTCTAATCATAAAACTTGACTCTATTTTGTGGGATCATGCTGAAACACTTTTTTGTGGGAGATTGGCTGGGCTTTGGGGTTTTTTGTTCTGGTTGTTGAGATTTGCTTGTTTAGGTTTTTTGGTTTGCTTTTGTCTTTGAGGGAGAGAGGAGGGCTGGTTGTTTGGTTTTTTTAAAGCAGCAATTGCTGCTGCTAATCAATTTACACACAAAACCAGAATGACAGTTGGAAAAATTCAACTTTCACTTTAACTGATATGAAATAGTTTTACTGCACATTAATGTTTTAGTAATCCATGTTCTTCCACTCTTTGTCCCATTTACAGTTTTAATATTTTCCACTGGTTGCATAGGAATTTATATTATATTTTCCTTGTTTTGCGTTACTGTGTTCTGCAACTGAGGATTGCTGCCTTATTGCACCTTACGTTAATGATTTTTAAAATGTATCCATCTCCAGCACTGTCTTCTATTATTATCCTGAGAAAGAGGAAGCAAATGGAAATAATCAGTGAGTTTCCCATTTCTCCATCTTCTCGTCTTCCTTCTGTGTAACTGTGGTCTTAGCAAGGCTACTGTCCCATCTTCCCTGGCATGCTGTGCCCTCTAATTTTAACTTTTGGATTAGCTGTGCCTCAAAAGGAAATAGGAATTCTCCTACATGGAACCTGCTTTAAAAATGATGACAACAACAAAACCAAAACCAACAGTTCCCATACACTTAACGTAATAAAAATGGCCTGCTCTTGCAGATGTTAGTTTTAAATTCTGTTCAGTTTCTTCTAGTTATTACAACTTTGTTCAGAAGGGAGATGCATTGTGCTTCTGCCTCTGAAGTGATTCAGTAGCATATAAAAATCTGCAGTTTCTCAGGTTTCATATTTCACTGCTGTGAGGAGAAGGAACATTACTAAGCTTGCAAGGCAAAAGACCTTGTGAACGTACTATTTAACAACTAGCGGAGTTTTCTCAGATGATTAGAAATTAATACTTTTTCTTAAGAATACATGAAACAAACACTGAATAGAAAAATTGGTCAGATTCTGTACTGATTAGTCCTAACTATTCACTCCATTGGCCTTTTCACTGCTCCCCTGGTTTTAAATGCACATGTTGGTTCCTTCTGTCTTGCTCTTATTTTTACGGCTTTTCTGTACAGATAGTGACTCTTTGTGCAGACAAAAGTACTGAACCCTGTCTCAAAAGGCACAAATGAAGGTTTTCTTGCACTGCTTATTTGTCTGGTAAGAGCAGAGTGAAGTGATAAAACTTGCTGTGAAAACCAAAAAACCGTGGAATTTTCATTTTCAGGTTATGTGTTGGCACAAGACCATGGAAGAAAGACAGGCTTCTGAAAATGTTCTTGATTTACAAGGAGGGGGTGGGAGTTAAGTGAAATAGTGTGTAGGTTGGAAGCATCTGAGGGGACAGAAAAAATTGTAGAGAGCAGTTACAAGAATGAAAACTAGGGATGTCTCCAGGTTAAAATAGACAAGTGTAATTGATACCTAGAGCTCTTGAGAAAAGTAAGGCTAGTAGGAGTGGACAACAGCTTAAGGGTATATATTTATATGAAGGAAAGGTTGTTGATCTTCATAACTGCAGCCACAAAACATTAGAAAATTATAGCACAAAACCGGCATAGGATGCTTGAACTGCCTTCAAGTATAAGAATTGCTAAGAGCTTGTGGTTGTGATAGCATTGGGGCTCTGGTAGAGTTTCTGGCATGCACCTATTTGTGATGGCTGTGATTTTCTCTGAAACATCTTTGCTGGCCACTGCTATACTGCAATTCCAATGACTCCATGATGGACAAAGAATCTCATTATTCCCAGTCACAAATTACTACTCAGTTACTGACAGGTACTGACTGACCAGTGAAGCAGGGTTCCTGACCACGCCAGCTTTCAGCTAAAACTAACGAATGAAAATATCGTTCTATAAAGAGATGCAGAGGATGGTGTGTCACCTTCCTGTTTTGGTTGGAGTGGTACTTTCAATAGGCAAAGGTCTAGGTTATCATTTAGAAATCTGGTGACAACAACACATATTTAAATGAAGAACGGCTTGTAAGTCTCCCATTCTGACATGAGAATTTTAGAAAGCACCAGCCCTTCATATATAATATATCTGTGGGAACAGACTTTGGTCTACTGCAGCCATTCATCCCTAGCTGTGTTTCTTGAAGCCTTTCGCATTTATGTGCAGAACTGCAAAAACACAGCATGTGGGAGAATTCTTTCATTTCCAAGACTTCATATTTGCAGTTGATTAAGCACTGATCAAAATCAGGTTGATCATGACTTAATGATCCCAGGCACTGATCAAGGGCATCATTGGATCTGGAGCTCACAGTGAGATGCAAGCGGCAGAGACCTCCCCCAGCAGGAGAGTGTAGATCTTGGAGAAAGCTAAATGGAGGTGCTCTGCGCACCGGGACGGTGTGGACTGCTGTGCCAAAAGCAGAGAGAAAGTCTGAGGATCCATTCTGCCTTCTTGCCACCCCTCTCTGGACTCACTGCCCAAAAGGGGAAGAAGTAAGAAAATCACCAGAATTCTCAAAGGAAAGAGTGCACCTATCTGCAGTGCCAAGAAAAAAGGAGTTTGTTGCTTACTCCTCCAGCTCTGACAGCCCATGCTGCACTGGCAGGAGGCTGATGCCTGTGCCCACTGGGGTGCATGCTTGCAGCTTTACAGGTGAGAGGATTCATCTTGAGAACACCAGTCACACTTGCTGAGTAAGCCTGAGTGATTTTGTTTCAGGGCTTAATTAAAGTAAATTCAAGAATTACAAGAGAGAAGGAAAAATAAGTGTTCACAGAAAGAAACATTGAAGATGCATTATGTTCCTAGCCTCCTTCCACTAATGGATTTGAATCCTTAATGAAAACAACATCACTCAAGAGAAGATGGATCAGGAGTGTAGAGGGCATGCAGCCCAGCACAAAGGGGTCAGCTGGCCCGTGCAACACCCTCTTGTTGCCACAGTGGAAAGGGCGACAGCAACTGTGAGAGCAAAGGGTAAATAGTGGAAGTCACTGTCAAATACTACCAGAGACCTGTCATCAGGGAGAGGGGCAGCATGTAAGAAGCAATTCAGAGTAAAATGGTTTAGGACTGTGTAGCTAGACATACTGTGAGTTTGTGTGAGGGAACTTGATATCCGGAGGTGAAATGAGCTATTGGTGACTGACTTTTAAAAGTGGTCTGAATCCAAAACGAGGGAATCAACAAAACCCTGAATACTATGAAATTTGAAATCCAGACCAAATCCTTTTGATGTGTCATCTCATTTTTCAGCTCCAGTTGTAATAAAGAGCAGCAGATAAAAAGTGGGAAGACCTTTGTTGGCTGCTCACACAGCTACAGAGGATCAGCTGCCAGTTAAATAGTGGGTACTGAGCTGAGGCTGAAACTAGAAGGAATAAGATTGTAAAAAGTGCTTCTAATGGGAATGGCAACTTTAAAAGGGAGCTTCCCATGCACACAGAATGAAGGAAGTGCTAAGGATATACTAGAATAAGTCTGATCTGTGGAGTGTGCAGGTCCTTTAAGGATTCCTCACCTCGTGAGCTGACCTGAATGAATGCTGGAAACAAAACCAGTTCCTGGGATTCTGTGTCCTTCCTTTGGCTGTCTGTGACTTTCCGTCCACTTCACTGGAAAGGGTTCACTGTTTTTCCCTTACATAGACAATGGTGGCTCAGCTCCCTGGAGAAAGAGCTGAGACTAGTTATCATTTTATCATAGAACACAGCTGCTCTGAATTTTAATAGGTAGGTCTTCTGCATCTGCAAGTAACATATGGCTAGCACAGAGCTGCAGCTTCAAGAGTTTCCTCCTGCTCACATCTCTTTCAGGTAACTGTGGAATGGAAACCTGCCACTTCAGCAAAGGCATTTAAAGCAGACAAGCTGTGGGAAGATACACCTTGTAAACATGCTGTAGTTAATGTCAGGTATCCTAATGTGTGCTTAATATAATCTTTCTGACTTCGTATTTGTGTGCAGTAATATCCTCTAACATTCTGCTGTTAACAGATTAAGTGCTTCCAGGGTGGCACAATTGATAACGCACATATAGATCTGTAGTTAGCAGGAAAGGTCTTCACTCGAGCAGGAAAGCTCATCTAAACCTGCAGCTTCCTCAGAAGGGAAGCACCATAACTACGGGGTGCATTTTGGCTGCAGCAACCAGAGGTGTAGCAACTCAGCAGCCTCAGAGGCAGCTAAAAATAATGCACCTCAAAATGTTATTTACATGGTCTTGCCACTCAGACATCTACCCCCAGGGCTGCTGCCCACACACTTGTGCCCCCTGCCCTCTGTGGACGTGGCTGTTCTTTTTAGAGTGTATTTGCCATTTCAATCACACCTCTCTGCTATTGCATAAAAACAGGCATTGAATTTTCTTGCTGTCATGGAACAGGAGATCACAACATCTTATGCAGCCGAAAGCAGAACCTCAGATATTTGAGAACAGCTACCCATCGCCTTTAGCTGCATCATGTATGCAGCTCTGCTTCCAAGAACTGCAGGCACAAGAGACGGAGGGAAAAATGAATGTTGCTGTTTGGGGCGGGAAGAGAGGGGTTATATCTCTAAACTTTGAGCAGTTGCAGTGTATGTTCCTTACCCCATTTATTAGAAATTGCAAATGGGAGACTTGTCTAGGTAAGCAAAAATCTGCATGGATGCACCCCATGTAGGTAGAATAAGATAATAGTCAGGTTGACACACTGCATTGCCCTGGCATAATGACACATGGTTATAGCTAGTGTGTATCTCTCTCAGCTCTATCTGCTCTGAGGCATAAAGAGGATAAGTACAAGGCCATTCATGAAGCAAAAAGTGCAGAGGTCTTAAAAACAAATTATCAGTCAGGAGGTAAAATTGTTGCTCTGAGAGCTCTCTCATTTTTTTAATTGTTGTGGTTCTAATTTGGAATAATAAACTGTATATTTCAAAGACATGATTATATCCTCTTTTCCCACTTGACCTCCGAAGATAGTTTATACTATGCAATAACATTACTTTTCATAATGTCAGACTTTAATAATTAATAACTGTCAAATAAAACAAATCAAAACAAAATATTCCTAAAATGTGGGGGAAAATGCAAAATTCTTACTTTTTTTTTTTTTAGTGGCAAACTACTTGCTAAAGAAACGAACTTTTCAGAGAGATACATTTACCATGACTGCCTGACAGTGTGTCATGGTATTTCCCTACAATAGCATGGCAAGGAAATATTGCCATGTGGTGTAGGTTCACAGAGCCCTTGCACAGTGTAGCATTACATGTATGAACAAGATCCTTTCTGAGTCAGAATTGAGTGATGTGGCTTTTCAGTGGCTTTTTTTCTTTTAAACTGAATTGACACCCTCTAATTCTCTTATTTTTTTATGTGCTTTGCTGCCTAACAACTGAGCAGTAGGAGTGGCATGTAGTAGGAATTGTGAAAGGCAAACTGTAATTTCTAGAATACTGGAAAAGAAACCTACACAGCTGTCAACCATGAGCCATAGCACATTTAAACCTATGACTGCATCCGTAAGTAAGAGTGGGATGAAATAAAAGCAAACAAGTTTTTGGTGTCCTGAAACAGTTAGAAATACCAATATAACTGTATTGAATAAAACAATGGGAACTAACTGTGGCCTCCTGTAAAAATTTGCAAGAACCAATCCAAGATGAAATTCAAATGCAGGAAAGAATGATAGAGTCTGTTGTAGTTCTACTGATATTTGCAGTAATGGCATCACTGATCCGAGAAAGGGTTCTTAGAGTGCAATGGGCACACAGAGTTAATATCAGCTGAACACGAGTGAGTGTATTGTTTCCCCCAAGGTCTTATGCCAGGAACCACATGGCATCTGTACAAACTGCAGCATATGCATTTTGGGAAGGGGGGAGGTGGAGCTGATAACAAGGTGTGGTTTCCAAAGGGAAGGGGTAGCAGACAGCTGATGAGAGAAGGGTGAATACCTCCATATCTACTTTTCCCTCTGCGGGGGAAAAAGCACTGCGCCTCTTCAGTAAATGTAGAAATCTGCAGTCACTGCAGCCTGCACTGCTCGCTCCACCAGTACCAGGGAACTCCAGAAGGCATTTTGCTGTCTGAGGAGCTGTGCTTTTGCTGCTGCTCCTGGGCATGTGTTTTTACACTCCCACCATGAAGTAATCAAATGTCCCCTGGCTCTCCTCCTGAAAAATTCATAGGACTAGTGTACTAGTATAATCAGTGATTTCTTTACAACACGTCTTTCAAGTCCATTGGTGGGGCTTTTTTCTCTGCACATTTGGACATATCTGTGATTCCCCACCTGCCCTTTGACCTGGTTAAGTGCTGCTTCATCCCTCCCCTGTAAGCTGAGGTTGCTTACTGGAACAAGCTGTGTCTTTAAGCAGGATGAATCTTGACTCTTAGCTGACATAAATCACCACTGCTCGCTTTTCTTCAGTGAAACAACTCATTTGCTGTTGCTGAGTTTCTGCCCTAATGTCTCTTCAGGATGCAAACAGCAATGAGCTCATCAGTTAGGAGTGGCCAGTTTTCAATACAAAAAGCTACTATAGTTCACACACAAAAATCGTCAGGGTAGAAAAGAAAAATCTTGCAGGTGGAGGATTTTGCCCCATACTGTTTTTTTTTTCCTTCTTTCTTTTATGAAGAGAAAGAGAAGCTTTGTTTTTTAGTACTGCTAACATGCAGGAATTCAAAGATTAATGCTGTGTTTTGGCATAAGGTGCATTTGCGTCCACATTTGCAGGCACTATCACGGGATAACATGATACCAGTTAGACACAGGACAACACAAGTTGCTAACCTGTCCTACCAACCACATTTTCCATTTGAAATAATGGCAGCTGGTTAGCACAAGCAGCTTGTGTGAAAAATAATTGAAACAAGAGCCTTAACTTTGCTTGGGTGGCAAGCAGAGGAGGCAGCGACATCGGTTGCCTGGCACTGCAGCATGACATCCCCTTCCCAAAAGGTCTGATCCTGCCTGTGGAATCTGTGCTGGTACAGCCTGGGGAACAGACAGGCTTATAATAAATAGAAACAGTTTCCCAGACAGCAGCAGTGCCATTTCAGGCTCAAGCAATTAGCCCAGAGAGTGCTTCTGACCTAAGCATGCCTTTTAAATGGAGAAGAGGAGCATTCTGTGTGCACACTGTGTGTGTCTCTCCGTGTGGTTCTGTTCATCGACCAAAACTAAAGACAGTGTCTTGTGCCCCAAATGGGTACTCCTGTGCTCTCAGCTTTCATGTTCACTTCCTCAGCTACTTTGATGCTGCAGAGCCCTCCCTCCCTGCTCTTCCCTGAGGTCCCACTTCTGACTATTGCTTTCTTTGTATCTGTGTTTTTTCTTGTTCTCTCCATCATCCTTGGGGCACAAATACAATTGTAAAAATTCAAAATTTGAAAGCTTTTTAAAATGGCCTTGCCATAGCATCTGTTGTGTATGAGTGCCTCCTCTATTTCTAACCCTCTTACTTCTCCATAGGTCTTGGGTTTCCCTCTCCTTAGAAAGTGAATGCAGAGCTTATCTGCCAGATTTAACATCCTCTGTATGTTCAAGTCTTGTCACAGCAGCTTTTTCAAAGCTATGTTTGTCCATCCCCTTGTTAAGGCCTACAGCAGGCTATGAAGAATGTCTGTGTCTCGTCAGGATGTGATTTGACGCCTTAACCAAGATGATCCAGTGATGGGTGCTATCAAAATGGGACTCAGCTAATGCTTAGTACATTGCATTCCTTGCCCCTTGGCTGACTGCTGCAGCACCAGCACTTGGCTCAAGCGGTGGAGGGAGGAAATCTGGCAGAAACGCTGTCAAGTTTTTGTTTGTTCGTTTGGTAGGGTGAGTTTTCTGCCAGCGTAGAGCTCTGAGCAGGTTCACTGTGGGGTTAGAGAAGTGCAAGGTTTGGCTCAGAGGTATGTGCCAGGGGCGGGAGCAGGGCGAGGCTCCTGTTAGTCTGCTTTAATTGCACGCTGGCACACTCTGCTGCCACGCCGCTCCCCCAGGCCCTGGCAGCAGCTGCGCCGATCCCCGGAGCCCAGGCTGTGCAGCGGCAGCCTGTCCCGGCACAGATGGGGCAGGAATGGGGGAGGAGCTCCGCAGCTCCAGCAGCCTGGCCCGGGACAGATGGGGCAGGAATGGGGGAGGAGCTCCGCAGCTCCAGCAGCCTGGCCCGGGACAGATGGGGCAGGAATGGGGGAGGAGCTCCGCAGCTCCAGCAGCCTGGCCCGGGACAGATGGGGCAGGAATGGGGGAGGAGCTCCGCAGCTCCAGCAGCCTGGCCCGGGACAGATGGGGCAGGAACGGGGCAGGAGCTCCGCCGTGCCGTAAGCCTGTCCCGGCACGGATGGGGGAGGAATGGGGCAGGAGCTCCGCAGGTCCATCAGCGTGTCCCGGCGCAGATGGGGCAGGAATGGGGCAGGCGCGCCGCAGCTCCATCAGCCTGTCCCTGCACATACGAGGCAGGAATGGGGCAGGAGCTCC
>VWPU01000105.1:0-62752 GCA_013398955.1 Callaeas wilsoni | reverse complement strand
AGAATCACCCCAAGACACCCAGCAGAAGCTTCATTTTAAACAAAGAAACCCTCCAAAACAACCTCTCTACAAAGCTTTTCTTGAAAGCACTTGCCTGCTCAGTGATGCTTGGACAAACACATGGGAGCAAACCAGCTCCTTTGAAACAATGCAGCCCTCATCTTCAGCACATTGCATTTGGAATTTGCAGTGATGGTGTTGAGGGGTTACATCTGACATTGGGTTTGGAGCAGCTTCTAAGAAATTATGCCTTCTGTAAAAATCCAAAGGCTGCACCTCAGCCGACACAACTCGCTCTGGAAATGCTGCTGTTGTTCTCCAGGCAGCCCCTCGTCCCTACTGAACCCAAAGATGCAGTTCCCTAGTGTAGTACCAGAGGAAGGATGCTGTAAGGAGTCAATGGGGAGGCAGCTTGGAACACGAGGCTTTAGCATGCCTTGTATTAAGCTGCTGAAGATGGAAAAAATAAGGAGCCAAAGGATAGGTCTGGTACAACAGAAAGAGGCCTTTCCCTGGGAAGCTGAAAGTGCCATGAGTCCTCTGCTTCCCTCAAGACAAAAACACAAGCATGAACTCAAAGAAGCCCAAAAGGTAGCTGGTGGAGGAGATAGGACACCTCTCTGCCCAGCCATCTCACTCCTGAATTTACTGCTGTGCACAGATCACTTATCAGGGGAGCCATCCCAAATCTCTGTTACAACAGAACTTAAAAACAAAGCAAAGGCTGCTGCTGTCCCTGTAGATCCGGGTTACCAGAAAGCTGGAGGCAGGATCTGCAGCCAATGAAAAGACAGCTCCAGAAAGCCACCCTGCTAAAGGTCCAAATCACCCCAGGAAGTGTCTCTGGCCCTCAGATGACTTCAGAGGCTGAGCATTCCAACTAAATATTTCAGCTAAGCTCCTGCTTGTGTGCAGGACTGAAATCCTGGCATGAACTATGTCAACATAAATCACAAAAGCTCCCACTGACTTTGGGATTGAACCACACAGGCAGCAGCATCTTTTTACAAAGTTTAGGATTTATCATTTATTTCTCCAATATCACCAGTTCAGTTCAAGCTGGTTGTATCAGAGGAAGAGCAGCTTCCAGGAAAAGGACCTGTATTTCTCCTCCTCTTTGTCAGCTCTCTAACCACTTGCAGCACTGATAAATTCTGCTGTCCTCCCCCTCTCCAGCTTGCAAAATCCTGGTTTCCTTCTGCTCGTCTGATCTCACATACCAGCCCAACAATTCTGCATCTCTGATCTTACTAACAGTGTTGTAGCAATGAGAGTTTCAGGATGGAGGCAGGTTTATGGGTAGAATATGGTTCTATTTGACCAATTCATGCAGCTGTGGGGAGGAAAGAAAAAAAGACTAGCAAGTTTTAGAGCAAACAGGAAATTTTTCTTTATTTTTCCTCTTCCCAGTCTCTCAGACAAGGCTCCTTCTACCGGTTGCTCTGGCTGACTTGCCACCATCCCACACACACAGTAAATGCATCTCTCGCTGTACGGTTGGGTGACACTCTGTGGGTTACATACTCCCTCTGAAAATCATGCCTGGACTCCAGTTTGTTATAGGGTGCATTAAAAGACACAGTGAAAGAGCCTTTTCTGCTGGTGTGGGAGGTTTGCTAAGAAGAAACTGGCAGTTTAACACATTCTCATCTCTGAGAGCTAATTATAGCCAAAAACATCAGTACCACTGCAGCAATTACTACAAAATGACACTTTCTGTTTCATGAGAACAAGGCTGGGCTCCAAATACCAATGGTTAACAGAAGGATGGGAGGCAGGAACAGCCAAGGTTCATACACTTGAAAAGAAAAATGCTCTATTTATACTTTGTGCCAAAAGATTGTATACTCAAATTAGCTGGGGAGGGGTACCCAAAACGAGTTATTTCAGGTTTAGAACTGGGAAGTGATTCAGCTGACAATCCTAGGGAAAATTTCAAAGTCTAAATAAAATTGTGATTTGTTTGGAAGTATTTTTAAAGATTTACTCTGTTTCCACTTTTTAAAATATTCAGTAAATTCACTAAAATAACTCACCATGGACTTGAAACATTTAACTTGAAATATATAACTTATTTGGAATAATTTTATTCAGCCTAAAATTAAATACTAAATGCCTGCCAGCCATGTTTTGTTTGGAAAAATATTTCAATTGAAAGCAAATAAGTAAAGCCGTGATTCATATAGCATGAGGGATTGCAGAGAGGCCTTTGCTTGTCTCAGTCTTGTCACTCGTCTTTTGTAGCACTCACTCTCCAGTCACACCTGGGAAAGATGACCTGCAAGTATTAGGAAGATACTTCAGTATATGCTGTGTTGAATGTATTTTGAATTATAAAAATTGTATTCCTTCTCTTTGATTTGCAAAGCATCTGCCAACCCAGGACACCACTGGCCCGATGCACTCTCACTCCTCAAGTCCTCTTAAACACAAAGAATGGTTTTTTGCTTACAGAGAGGTCTCTTTCCCTGAGGTGAAGGTGTGTTACCAGCGGTGTTATAATACATCCTCTTTCAGCCTGCCCAGGTGTCACTGGCTGGGAGGGAGATCCATTCCTAGGGAAAAATGGACCGTCGAAAAGGGTGACCTGCTCTCTGTGCTTACTGCTCTTGCTGAAACCAAACCTCACCCGTGCCTCTGGATCTCCTCTTGTCTGGGAAGTGTCCATAGGTACCAGGTGGATGCTATATTTTGGGTTTTTGGGGGTTTTTTTCCCTTTCTGTGATTTGAATGTCGACAGAAGCATTTAGTGTTGAACAAATCCTTTCTGGCACCAACTCTTGTGGCAAGTACGGTATTTTCAGTATTTTCTGTTCAGAGGAGAAAAGGCTTAAACAGAGTAGAGTCCTAGTGAGTGCTATTTTCTTATATTCATTGTTCTTGGCTTCTGCTGCTCAGCCCATGTCAGTCAGAGCTCAGCAGCCAATCCACTGAAATAACACAGCTTTTCTAGGTGACTGGACAGGTGAGCTCCCGTGTGCTGGTGCTCAGAGCCTTCGCAGCGTTGCATCCAAATGGTTGCACCCCATTAAGGAAAGCAACACCCCCGCGGCCAAACTGCCCACTGCTGCCCCACACAACCCCATCTCAGCAGCTGAGACCAGCAGGGCTTTGCTCCTCAACAGCCCGTGGGTGTCCTTGCTGAGAAAGACACGGTGCTCTCCCACCGTCGCATGGGCAGAACCCAACAGACGAGGGTCCACTGCTGGATCTTCACACAACATCCAAAACAGAGAACCTGCCTCCCTCCAAAGAATGAAAAGTTTTGCTCTGAGAAAGGATCCTGAAACCCTGCTCAAGGCAAAGCATTCTGGTGCTCCCTGCTTTGCACACGTGCAAAACCAGGCTCCATTTCCCAAAGCAGCTGAGGATGTTGGAGAGCCAGGCTTGCAGCTGAAGGCTCAGCAGGAAGATGCACAGAGATCATTACTTTTCCCATCTATCCTTTATTTTTCAATTCTAGCAGCTTTCATTAGTTTTGGCCACAGTTCCACCGCCTCTTATATTTATTCAGTCGAACTGTTAAAAATTAATGAAGTGGGTGCACTTATTGGTTTCAAAAGTGCCCTTTGCACAGCACCCCGACTCAAACACCGCTGCATCCTGTCAGGGAAGCCTGAGGAGAGCAACATTGTCAGTGTGCAATCCAGCCCTGCATTGCAGACAACACAGAAAACCTGTGCAGGCACAGCACACGAATTAAGCTTCAGAAGGCTTTTTAAGAGAGGCGTAAGGTTGATTTTTTTTTTTTTTTTTTTTAAACACAAAATCCCTCCCTAAAACTTTTAAATGTAAAGGATTTCCATGCTCAAGTATCTAATGGAAAGGTAACCAGGGGACAGAAAATCTCCCAGTGATTCTGGTTAGGGACTAATATTTTCTTCCTATTTCTGTTTTAGTTATTGCTGGCAGTGCTGTGTTTCCATCAGCTGCATGTGTTCCGCTTCCTACAGGAGCTGTGCAGAGTCCCATGTGGCACCAGGCAGGGTGGGGGAGGCTGAAGGCAGTGCAGAGGAGGAGGAATTAACATTATTTCAAAAGTGCCAGGAAGAATGCAAAGCACAGACAGAACTGCAGGAGGGAAGGAGGACACTAGTGGAATGAAGGAAAACATCAAAAAGTATTTCACAGACACATAAACTACATATATAAGGTGAGAGTAAAAAAATAAGCCTAATAATGTATCCGTATCACATATCTCCTGGGGAATGATCACTTCCAGGCTGGATTCAACCACCATGTTAATCATGGCAATGAAACAGAACAGCACTAAAAATTAAATCAAATATCACCACACCATGCTCAGATGTGCCACCCTCATGTGAAAGGGACTTTGGGACTTCAATCCCAGAAGTTCTGGGGGAATAACGGGACTCCTGTTCTTTGGAAAGGGATCTGCCCCAGCCATAGGTGTCACCAGGAGTGATCCAGTTGTGCTGTGAGTCTTCAGTTGCTGACAATTCTCTCATTCCACTGCACTTAACACCAGTGAGAACAGGCAGTTGAAACAATCCATCCACCAAACACACATCCTCCTCCAAATTAACACACAAAATCCAGCATCGCTGTCACATGATAAAAGAATGATTTATTAGAGCAACTTTATGATAAAATTATATAAAATAACAATTTGGTTTTTTAAAGACATCCACAATATCACCTTGAAACAAAATGTACAGATACTGCCTATAATCCAAACAAAAATAAATTACCGTTCAAAAAAACAAAAAACAAAAAACAAACAACCAAAAGTGGAAAGAAATCAGGGCAGAAGAAACAAATCAAAATTATACACAGCATTTCAAGAGGGCGTGGAAAAGAGAAAGTCATTAATCAATTCAAGTTATACAAACGTGTTTCAGCTTTACTCTCAGACAGCTCAGCTTGCATTTGTGTTGCATGCAAATGGAATGATCCAGTGAACAGTTCAGAACAGCAGAATCAGCAGCATAACAACAGCAGAGAGTGAAATAGGCACAATTCAGCACGGGGCACATCGAAAGTGAACAGGTAGTTCTGTCTGGTCTTTGCAAAAGTTATACACATTTACCAACTTCAAAAATAGCTAGTGTGATCTGCAAAACAAGAAAAAACTAGTAGAGTCTTGCACTTAAATACTTTACACTTTTTAATCTTTTTTTTGTTTCCTTTTTTGTCAGTAGGCTGTATGTAAACATTCCACTAATCGTACCTTTTCTAAAATACTCAAAGATGATGCAGACGTTCTTCCCTCCTGGAGCACAACCACAACGTGACGCCACCATAGATCCAGCTGGGTCCTTGCTCCAAAACCTCCTACACACCCTCACAGGAATTTACATTCACTCCATCAGAAAAGAATAACAGGATTTTACATTTGAAAGCATCAAACTGAAGTTTTCAAGTATAGTGGAAGAGCTGAGGGCTGGGATTTTGGAAGGTGCTCAGGGCATCAGGCACCCAAAGCATATGGAAAACCCAAAAGGACCTGAGCACTTGCTTCCCTAAGACTTCGAAAATCCCACCCTTTGTTACATTGCTTTAGTCAGACACAAAACACATGAAAGCAAGGTGGCATGGGAGTGACACACAGGGCAGCGTCGCCCCTGTCAAGCTCAATGCAGGGCCCATCCATAGCTCGTGGAAGCCAGCAGGAATCTCGTGCACTGATCCTGGGCCCCCCAGATACACCACTACGCATGGGTCAGGCTCACACTGGAGTCACACAGGCATGTTTCCATGGTCGCGTACAGTACTGCTTGTAAGAACCAACAATCAGCAAAGGACTGGATAGCTCTTTGGCTTATCTGGAGCAGACAAGTGCAAACCACAGCACTTCAGAAGCAGTGAACACAAGAAAAAAATATGTTGCGTTTCATCGTGGACTAGCAAAACTTTTTCAAATGCAAAGATCCAAGCACTCTGTCAGGACACAGAAGCATTTTATAGTTTGGCTGAGTCACAAATAAAACAAATCAAGCTGTGCATCCTCCCTGCCTTCACACACTCATTTCCAAATTGTCAAGAGATGCTGATTGTTGCATCCTCATTAGTCACTTGAAGAGGTACTGTATTTTGCAGGTTGATTTAATTGATGCAAGGTGTCTGTGGGCTCGCTCTCAAGTTCAGAACAGAGCAACCGAGGGAGAAAATCCCTCCCTGATGTGTTCAAGAATCAAAGAATCAAGCAATTTTCAAGTGAAAGTAAACAGATGTCCCATCAAGGACACATTGCAGAGAAACAGAATCCACTTGCACATAGCCATGAAGATGTGGAAATAACAAATAATCATAGAAGTCAGATGTACATCTTAGTAATTCACTTGTCTCTACAGCAAAACTGAAACTAACAGCAACACCTTATCTGTGAAGGTCCTTCAACTCCTAGTGAGTTGGGGTAGCACCTGGTCAGTTCAAACCCTAACTAAGAAGGGCTTGAAAAATTGTGTCTCATATGTCAGGAACGATACCACCGCTTATGATATTCACCAAGGACACAGTCAGGTATTTCAAGAAAAGACAGATCAGAATCAACGACTGAATTAACACATTCAGATACTGCGTATATTACAGGCAGAACAACATCAAGGGCAAATTCTTTTTATTCTGCATTCATCTACGTGAAATCCAGCAGATTTCTTCATGGAAGGGTATCTCCACACAAGCAGATGAGCTTATAGCCTACTGGAAATCTTGGAAGGATATCTGCACCTACTATTTACCAGCCAGCATCTTGCAGACTGAAAAATAAACTAATGGTGTGTTGACATACTCCCATTTTGGGACCGATCTTGTCTCTGCTGAAATCGACGGAAAGCTCTCACTGGCTTTACCAGGAAAGCAATCACCTTCTTCACTAGTAAGGTTAAACACTTTGTGAGCATCCCTATTTATTTTAAATTATTTTAACAGGTTCCCACTGTTGCAACATCCTAGAAGAAAAGCTCAGGTAACTACTGAAGCTAACTAAGGAATCCACTACTCACCCCAAAATATAGTCAGCACACAAGAAGCAGTCAAGCTTGGGAAACCATTTTCACTGGTTAAACTACATACTGTATGAGGGCAAAGTGGAACTCATCTGCTCACCTTTCCCAGTAAATGTATCCTCCACAGCTACAAAAGAATTTCTTTACCTGATTACTATTTGTTGACCTGGAAGAATGAAAAAGGAATCGATACAAGACAGAAAAAACTGGGAGCAAACACATCTGGAAGAGATCCCCTCAAAACTAAAATTTTTGTTCTTAAAGCAACAAAAATTGCTTAGTGTTTTGCAGTTTAACACAAAGACAGAATACAAACCCCAACCTTTTGTTAAATAAGAAATTACTCGAACAACTGTACACAACCCTTAGTGTTTCTAGGATTATAATGGACCAAAAATTAAATCCAGAGACAAAAATCCCAAACGTTCCAAGTGCTTGACACTGTTGAATAGTTTCTGAAGAACACCACAGAATGGTGGTCTTTGCAAGCACTTTTGCATTGAAAAAAATTCATAACAGAACTAGCCATAAAGGTGGAGCTACATTGAAGCCATTATTTTTTCAGTGCTGTTAAGTGATTGCACTAGTTCACAGCAACTGTGTAATTAAGTTTATTCCATGAGCCATTGGAACAGATGTTCTTCTTTGCAATTGGGTAATTGCAAACATCTTAGTCTTTGGCCCAGCCAAGAGCATTTGTAGCTCATTATGAAAAGACTGTATATTTAAATTAAAAAAGAAAAGCAGCTTAAAGACAGCATTTGTACCAAAATCATGCAAATTTGGCAAGCTAAACTGTAAAATCTAACTTTTTGTACCTACCCCAAACTTTGGGTCTGAAATATCATCAAAAATAGTAGCTGTATCAGTAGTCTTTACATTCATACCATTATTAACTTTTACACTTTCCCAAGAGGAAAAACAAAAGGGTTTATTCTGTCTTGTTTTGGTTTTTGGACTGAAAAACAGATGCACAACTTCAGTGTGGTTGCCTTTTTATGACTGCTGAAAGGAAATTACACAACTGCAGTAAGGGTTTATCTCAGAAACCCATGATATTGCACAATCGTTCTGTTGGATATGCAAGCTGATTCCAACAGAGTTGTAATGCTTCACTTGTACACTTAAAAAAAAATTCAATCAAATAAAACCCAAACAAATATAGTACCAAAAAAAGGTGTGGGTTTTTTTCCAAATTGAGCCTCGTTACAACTGAATAGTTATAAACAGGCCAATGCAAGAACACTTTAGCCTCGGCAATATTGAATGGAAAATATGCAAAGCCTGTTTTCTTATGGCACACTGCAAGAATAAGTGAGTAATTTTGTAAAAATCAGTTTGCCTCTATGCTGAATATGTGCTGCTCCACAGTGCTAGTCTTGTTTAAAAGGCATACACAGACTTTCCATTCACCCTCACAGCATAGATTTTTCTTTTTTGTGCAACATGTTAGCAATCTAAACAACTGCTCCACACAAACTGTCCACAAACCACTCATACACAATACTAATGCAACAGTAGATTACAGTATAACAGCAATACAAAATATTGTATCAGATCACATATTTCTCTCCATCTGGAATGAAATTCGAATCTTGTAAGCTAGAAGACCCACAGTTCGATTTCTGAGCGTAGTTTTTCATCTGTGCTGGGGACAAAGTCTCCAGTGTGGACCCAGAATTGTTAGCAGTCCTGACTTTAGTGGCTGTAGATTGTTTAGCAGCAGAAGATGCTTTGTTACTGGCAACTATATCCAAGTTTCCAGTGGGGTCAATGATGGCGTTTATGACTGGAGGAGAAAAGAGGGTGGGGGAAAGACAAACACATTAGCAGCACTCAGCAAAGTTTCCAAACAGAAGCTTGCTGCCTTCGTTTTGAAGGCAGTAGAACTCTAAGCAGTACTTTTGTTTATTTTAGTCAGGTTATTTTCCTCGTTAGTACCTTCAGGTCTAAACAGCTTTAACAAGCAAAACCTCTCCCAGACCGAAGTGACGTGGACTCTCAACTTTCTGGTTAAATTGGAGAAGACAAACTACAGCAGCCAAATCGCAAGCATTTAGCAGGAGCCCAAAATGATGCCTGGATGTTTTTACTGCCTTTATTATGCTTTTAGATGATGCAAGAGTATGTCTTGCCTTTCTTAATGCAGAGATCTATGTGCAAAATTCAAGTCCAAAAAGCATACCACAGCTTATTGGCTGAAAGAGCTGCTAAATATTATTTCATCAGAACAGTCCTGCACCAGCTTATGCTACGGGAATATGCTAATTTCCACAAACAAAGCATTTCCGCAGAAAGTTTCCACATTTCAATAGTCAAAAATTTTCTTAAAAACTGGCAGTATAAGATAAATCTACTATTAATTCCATATGCACTCATCAGAGAGCACTGTGGTAACAAACTGAACTTCTGCATCCTTTCCCAGCTTTCACTGACAAATCAGGCCACATTACTTTATTTTGTGCAACTTTACTGGCATTTGAGAGACAACAGGAACATTTTAGATGACCAACCTTCAAGCTGTTTTTGAACTCGCCTGAGCTCCTTCAGGATGGAACTGATTTCCTAGAAACAAAAGCATCAGAATGGAAAATTAAGCAACGAAGTACTCAACTGACACGGGAATCTAGCCTTACACCTTCTGCCTTATCTGATTAAGAAGATTCAAAGTCAGGCCCAACCTTGCTCATTTAAGAGAAAAGACAAAGCTGTATTGAGGTGCATTTGGTCAGCACACAGGGAGCCTGCTCTGCATCATGTCACCATTGAGAGCCACAGTGGCTTTTAGATATGAAATACTGCAACTGTACAAAGGCTCCTCCTTAATATCAAATACACAAAGATATTTGTAAACTCAGCTCCTGGACCAGACAAGGCATTTGGCCACATTTATACTGCTGCAGCACCAAGCTACACAGATCTTGTACAAGGTTGCTTAGCACTAATCATATTTGCTGGGTCCTCTACTGTACTTAAAACCTTACTGACAATCCTCTTCAAGGAAACGAAAGGTCATGAGAGCACAAACACCACCTTGAGGCTGAATCACCTGAGTGAATTCACCCTGAGGTGGATTTTTACTGCCTATCACTAACTCTAATATCAAAGAGTTACAGGTGAAGAAAACAAATATTCATGAGAAACACCTGTCTGCAACTGAAGCTGTGGCAACCACATGGCAGGTGACCCTTTGGTAAATGTTTAAATGAGGCCTAGTGACCCTGAACTTCAACACCTGTTTAGAGACCCAGTCTTTGAAGATCAGTCGCAAAGGAACTGGGAAAGAGTTTGGTGAAACAAAACCACTGAACTCACTTTGCCACACTTCAAACAGTAACAAAGCCCAGCACTTCAATGCATGAAAAACACCAGAAATTTCAGACATGGATTTGAGAAGGGTCAGAGACTGCTGGTTTGGGTTCTTACAAAGCTTTCATGGATGGAAATCTTTAGTATTTCGCTTGTTTGCACGGACTTACTTTGTTTGATGTCTTCAGAATTGGCACTTCATTTTCTGAATTTATTTTGGCCTCCATCTCCTCCCAGGTCCTTTCTGAGTTTTGAAACAGAATCCTGTAACACAAAATGTAGAGCAGTTCTTAAAGTTGCCATCAAAAACCTGCTTGTTTAAAAGACTTAATTATCACAAGATGTGGCAACGAAAGAGATTAGTGGATTAGCAACTGGACAAAGCTCCTTTCAGCTGATTTAGGAACATTCCAAAGTCCTTCCCTAACTGATGTCTTCTAGAGCAACAACAAACTTGGAAAAGATTTCACAAGCTTGGTAACCTGCATGTTTTACAAGAGCCTTGGTACAGAAAAGGAAAGGAGACAATCCACCAGCTTTCCGCTGTATCCCCTGCACAGGCAGCATTTCAAAGTTAAGGCATCAACAGGCATTACAAATCCAGCATTAAAATTTCAATGGCCAAAGATATGAGGAAAAGAGACAGCAAATAATCACATTACCTCAGTTTCCTACATCTAGATTCCCTGCATCCTGATTACAAAACTTTCCAAGACAACAGTACAATACCTTCCACAAGTAGCAAGTCAACAAACTCACCAGCAAGTCAATATTTCAGGCCAGGGACAAAAAGTTACTTACTTCATTTTTTCAGCAAGGTTTTCTGTATTTTCACGGATTGTATGTGATAACTGGGACACTGGGTTCAACATCAGATTGTCAAAGATTACCTAAAATATGAGGACAGATTGGAGAACTTTTAGCAAAAATGGCATATTACAAAACAGGAATTTTTTGTACAGTAAATGATCTCCACTGAAACATCTTTGTGTGGATGATACTTGAAGTTCAAGAGAGATTAAGATGACGTGCAGCTTTATTGCAGCACTCTGACAAAAAGGTTAATACTAACTTGTTCAGACATTTTCTAGAGACACAGTTGTTTGCAGTAACATACGTATTTAAGCATTTCTGAAAGAGGAGCACTTAGGACTTTCCATGCCTTACAAAAAAAACCCCAAAAAGTCAAATCGCAATGCAAGAAGCTGCACAAGCAGTCTCACTGAAACTACCTAATGTGACACATGAGTTCAAACCACCTTCACAGCCAGGTATCCCACCATGTAACACTCTGCTTTATTAAAAATAACAATAAAATACCATCAAACCCCAAATATTCAAGTCCTATGGCTCAGCAGAGCCTCCAGGCTTCTGCCAGGAAAGCCCACATCACGCTGGGGGCACTCTGAAGCTGCACCTTTTATCCAGCCTTGGCACTTCTCTACAGGAGAGAAAAGGATTGCTTCAAACCAGTCACAGGACAGGATCACTACCAGTGGCTCAGCCCACGGTCCCCTGTATGAGCCTGTGTGAGTCACACTCCACCTCCAGAGTGGCTGTGCTGGAGCCAGCTCTCCCCTCCTGCCTGCACTGCCTCCCTGAAGCCTCTGCCCCAGCTCTTCCTTCCTACCACAGCTGGCAGGCAGAAAGCAAGTACAAGCAACAGCCAGCACTGGAGCAGCAGCTTTCTCCTTCTCCCTCTGGCACCATCACCCCACTACACCCCTCATCCCAAAACCATCCCCAGCCTCAAGTTCAGGCCAGGCTTTCTCACCCTTTAGCATCATCCCAGTGATTTGCAGGTTACCCTGCTCTCTCAGCCCCAAGGAATCACATCAAATTGCAAACATTGGAGGGAGCAATCCTCACAGACTGCAGGGCACAGCAAGCCAGCTGTGCCACAGCACTGACCCCAGTTACACACACCCCGCTAAGGTCCAGGTCCTGCCACTGCTGCTCCATGCTGCCAGCTGCAGAACAGTAAGGTGCCATTAAACTATCAGTGCTTCAGATTTCAAAGTTCAGATGTTTGAATTCTTCTCTAAGATAGCAGCGAAATAGCCTAAGGCTCTGACACTGAATGTGTCCTCCCAAAAACAAGTGACCAAGCCTCAAGTTTTACTGGCATTTTACACGAGAGGAAACTTCCAGTCAGTACTGGCAAGAGGGGTGATTCTGTTCCTCTTTCTTCTTTTTAAACACTGTTTCTATACCCACATGTCAGGGCTGCTGAGAAGTGTGAGGGGGTTTTTTGAGTAGCCTCCTTTGGCAGCTTAGAAAGAACAAATATACATACAGCAGCTTAAAGCAATGTCCTATATAAAGTAAAGAAAAAGGTGGCCTGCCTCCTCACGGTTTCTTGTCCTTGTTTTTCTTGAGGGATCCTCTTCTCTGTTATCGTTCATATTTTGGTCAAAATCCTTCAGTTCCACTGATCCCGGAGGCACTTTCTGGTAGTTCAGACTTGCTTCTGGAATGTGCTGCACCAACTTGGAAATAATGAGTAATGAGTCATTAAAAATTAGTAGGAAAAGCAGGTTCACAGGCACTCTCTGCAGGTATTGCAGATTTTCAGGCAAGCCCGAAAGGAACACTGATTCATTTAAGTCTTGTTCAGACAGGTATGGGCTCGTAAGCAAATTACTAGACCCCAATCCTGTAAGTGCCTACCCACTGGAGTCATACCACAAAACTCTGTGGGGCTATTCTAGTTTAAAATTTTGAGTCTTGAGCACATATTTGAAAAGTACATCTTTGTCATTTTTAAATTTAGCTAAAACTAAAAAAGGCCCTGTTTTGCCATATCTAATGTCTTAATATATCAATGCAACATTAAAGACACACTCAAATTAATCAGAAACCATTTAGTAACACATGAAAGAGATGAAAAAGCACTACAAAACCACTTAAAATGCAAATAATTAACAGGAAGAACAGAAATGACAAGACAGTTACTCCTGTTGGGTCTACTGACAAAAACTTTAAAAGACGGGGAAGAAAATAACAGTGACAAGACAGAGATACAAAAATAATGGGATGGAAAGTGCACCTGAGATGGATATGCCAGCCGAAAAGATCTACGAGCAATCTGTGTTAAAACAGAAACAAAGAGATCAATGCTAGTGAATGACTGTGACAGCAACTATCAAAGAGAACACAGGGTTCGGGGTTATTTGGGGTTGACATTCCCAAAAACGCATTCCTGAGGACCAGCACTCGGTGCCCACCCCCATCATGCACTGAAGCCCACGGAGATCCTGGTCACCAGCCAGTTCTGCTGAGGTGGCTTCGGGCAGCTCCTCAGTTACCAAACCAGACTGTGCTGAGTGAAATCCAGAGCCCTCTGGGAAAGGGCTGAACATCCAGCCCAGGAGGCTCTTTGGTTGGCAAAGCACACAGCTCCTGTGAGGAAACCGTCTGCCATCCAAGGTCCAGGCTCCCCACACTCTACGCAGCAGCACTTGGGTTATACACAGGCAGCAGGTGTGAGATATTATGGTGCAGGGGCACAACAGCCAAAACATTTAGCTAATAAGCTTCCTTTCATCAAGTGCAGAAACAGTAAGTTAGGCTGCTTGCAGCAGTGAAAGTGTCAGAAGGGAATGAGATATTCCTACAGCGAGCAGGTCTCAGCACAACCAGCTGAAAACAAGGTAAGGACAGCACCTGCTCCACCATCACAGGAGACTTTTGCGTATGACCTGTTCTTTTCTCATGTTTTCTGTTCTGTCACACCTGTAAGCATTTCCTCTTGTTGTACCAACACTAATACCGAGTATGTTACACAACAACTTAACAAACTTAATTGGGCTCTTTAGTTTTTGATATATCATTATCAACGTTTTTAAAAAGACCTGCCAAAAGAATTTTATGCAGGGCTAAAATTCGCAGAAGTAGCCAGTGTTTTGGGATGACCCAACTGGACTGTGCTTGCAGCAGCTGAGGTTTAAGTTCGATAGCTCAGCTCTGCAGAAAGCTGGGTCCTGCAAAACCTACACACCCACAAACCAAGGCATCCCAAACGACCCAAGGCTTTGGTAAACAGGAATCATGAAGGTTTCACCCTTGCTGAACTCTTTTGTTCTGTTGTTTTTTTTTTTTTTTTTTTAATTTGCTTAATTTGTAGCAGTACTCAGCTCTGTATGCCAAGAATCTATCTTATCATAAACTATAGGGCTGAGGCTAGAAAAACAAAACCAAACCACCCCAAACATGCACTAGGGAAACGGAAAGCCTCCCTGGCAAACATCCAAGCCAACACTGAACCTGAAAGGACAGAACATGAAGAATAAGGTTTAAATCTAAGGCTCCACCTTAACTTATAAGAGGATACTCTCAATTTAAACTTTAACCAAGCTTCTTAATAAAAGTAATTTAAAAAGCCGTTCATTTGAGGCTGAGAAATGCTGTGCTACACACTGGTCCCAGATGACATTTCTGGTATGGCATTAAACACTCAAAAGTGATTCCAGTATCTACTTATTTTTCCTGCATTTTCCCCCACTTTTTTGGAATAGATATAAATATTTAGTACTAGAATGCAGAATGGCATACAACACTGCATAAGCCAGAGCAGCATTAGAGACAGCCACATATAGAAAACTGTTCTTATTCACATAATCCCTTTTATCAGATGTTTTAATATATTACTATTATAACCATGGTAGCTATTTCTCATCACTATCTCCTTTCCTAGAATATTTAATATAACGCTGTTTGATAAACACTCACAAAATTCACAGTGCTTAGCATCACATACACTGATCTTCAGATATTTCCCAGCAGCTCCTCTGCACCAAGCCAAAATTATTAATTTAGCACAGTTTCAACAACACTTAGACTGCAGGAAGCAGGTGTGGTGGTGCACTGGTGCTGAACCTGGTCCAGTACCAAAGATGAGGTATCTGTTTATTAAACTCACATCAGTTTATATTGCTGGCATTCATAACAAGACTCCCAAGCTGCACCATTTAGGATCCCAAGCTATTCAGGATGCGGCTCCACTGTCAGCACTGCCAGCAGAAAGCCCTGCTGATGGAACCTGGTCCTGGCTATCGATAACATAAGGCAGCAACACTGATGCTGCCAACAATGATGTGGCATTTTGGGTGTAACTCAAATGGCCTGCCAGATGCTGGCCCAGCTGAAATCATGCTGATATCCACTCCTGTTCAGAGTAAGCCTCATTAGAAGGCTTTAGAGTGTTTTCAGCCACTACCTGAACACACCAAAGGTTATGGCTCCTGATCTGTCTTCACAGGCTCCCATCAGTGCTTCATCCTTTACACCACTCTAAGATCTCAAAAACTGCTCTAGCAGTGGGCACTGCCAGGAGCATTCCCTACAACGTGACAGTCCTGAATTTGCTCTCCTGACTATTGTGAAGGACTGACTGGCATGTCCCACACAGCAGCACTGCAAAGCCACAGAGAAATCCTCACCCAGGCCCAAGCAATCCTGGGTTTGTGATTCTGCCATTCAGCACCACGCTTTGGAGCCTGTCATTTTGCACAGAGCAGAAACACTATTTTGCAGGTGTCTTCCGCTAGCAGCTGGGAACATCCCTCTGTATGAGCTAACTTATGGTTGAACCCTTCAATGACACTCCAAAAAAAAATCAGGGACGCTGCTCTTCCTCCCCTGCTTTTCTGTAAGGAAGTGGGAGCTGAGTAAAATGTTTCATTTGCAAGTCAGAAGTAGAGTAGGCATGTCACCTTTACTGCCTGAAAAGAAGAATACAGAAGGCAGCTTGGCAGGCATGGCACTTGCAAGGAAACAAAGCAATAAAACACTTTATCGCAGAGCCTGAAGTTATTGCGAAATATTTGTGCACTTTGGCTCCAAAAGGCCCCGGGACAAACCCCTCCCTGAGCAGGCTGCAGCTGACCTCGGTTTAGCACAGCCACAGCCACAATCACCTGATCTTCTGGGTATCTCCATAAACTTCTGCTTTGCACCTCCAATGCTGATCACAGCAGGGTCATGGGGCCTCCAAGGGCTCTCTTGGCAGAGTAACAGGTTTGGTCTCAGCTTTGAACCCTGCCTAGGATGGGTCTGCAATTCTCACAACAGTCAAAGACAACAGGGGGCCGGGGAAACCATCTGAGCAGCAGAGAGCTGCGTATTTTTTAAGCCCACACTGGTGGTACACAGGAGGGAATTTGGATTTAAACAGTAGCACAGGCAATTTCGCTTTAGCAGCTGGAGCCTTCTGGTGACCTTGCAGCCAAATTTGAGCTGAGCTGGTCCCTGTGCTGCGGCACTGGTGAACTAAATTAAGAAATTCCCACTCTCCTTCCCAGTCTAGTGCAGACAAACTTTGCTACACAGTTTGGGAGGAAGCCACAGCTTCACTGAAGGGCCGTGGGACAGCACTTCCCAAGCTACCTGCCTGCCTCCCTGCCCAGATCCCAGAGTCCTTGCCCTCCTCCATCAATACTCAGATAGAGGGAAGGGATTCAAGCAACACCTGCACAGCATTTCGACAGTCCTGGCAGAAAGGACACAGCAGAGGTACAAAACACACAGCTGACACAGAGAGTGCAGCCAGCACACGTCATTGCCTTGTGTGAAACAAAGAGGAAGGCTCTGGCTCCCTGATACAGCAGCACAACACACCCCCTCCATCCTGTTCCTCAGATGCAAATTTCAGGGACCAGTGTCCAAATAGAAGCCTTGAGAGCCTTAGGAAATGATATGATTCCTGTATCTTGCAAGGCTGTCTGCGGCACAGAGGACAAAACAAAGAGCGCCCTAAATAGGCTGCAGTTGATCTTTCTGATGGTGCTTTTTAGGAGGACAAGGAATGAGGGTTTTTCAGTGCTGCAGCACCTGGGGATGCTGTCCTGGTCTCCCACCACAACCATGCCCCATGTACTTACTAGCAGCGAGAGGCAGAGATTTGTGTCACTGCGGACCTTACCTCTTCTCTCGCGGATATGGTGGAAGCAGGAGTGTTGGGCACAGAGCTGAGGGAGGTGCTTGGTCCCGTCCCCGAGGAGCTCTGTGAGTCCCCATCTCCAGCAACATCGTGAATCTCTCGAGCAAGGATGGCCACATCCTTCACCAAGGTTTGGCTGAGCCTAAAGCACAGGCAATGAAGCAGAACCATTAGGACATAGACTACAACATGCTTCATAATCATACACTTTTGAAAGAGGAGCCACAAAAGGTTTGTGGGAACTATAACCTCTGCAGAGGCTAGGGCGAGCAGGGTTTTTTGGGGTGCCTTGGCAGAGTGCTGAGGAACATTCTGACTGCATATAAAATGAATCCACTTCCTTCCTGAATCCAGCTTCAAAGTGGAGAATTGATATAAAGCAAATTCTAGTGACTACACACTGCCAGAAAGCATTGGAGACAATCCATAAAGAAATTTTATGTTATTGCTCCGCCACCCATCCACTTCTTTCTCGTTTGTTTTTCCTTTTTTTTTTTAATACAATACAGTTAATTTTTCTTCTTGGGACTTCTTTGTTTTCCATTAAAAGTACATATAGGGAAAAAAAAACTTTTCCTCTTTTTTTTTTTTTAACTTAAAGGAAAAAACCTCAATTTCTCTTTCCTTGTCCTTGTGGTCTGTGGTCTGTAGACTGAAAATCACAATATGCCTCCACATTCTCCAGAAGAGCTGAGGGATTATAAGGGTAACCATGGCATACCTTAGAGTGATCTGGTTTTCAGAAACCAAGTCTTGAAACTCCAAGCCCCTTGACAGGTGTCCAGTTAACACTCAGTGTTGGCAGCACCTTGCTCTACCTGCTCTAGAGCTCAAAAAAAGTTCCTAAGTCTCTGGATTGTTGCTAGCAGAGCTTTAAAAAACCCCTTCAGACCAGAAGAAGCCATTGTGGTAATTTCAATGGAAAACTTCCAAGAGAAAAAAGAATCTTACAGCTAGTCAGCTTCATCTGAAACAACTGCTTTCTTTCAATGAAAAAAATCAAAACCAAAACAAACAACCAAAAAAAACCCCAAAACACCCCACCCAACAAAAAAAAAGGTTATCATGGAATATTCCAAGTTGGAAGGGACCCACAAGGAAAACAAGCAATGTGATAAAACTGTCAGTTCATCAAAACATTTCCTTGGAAAGAAAATGCATAGCTGAACTAATAAAATGCAGTTTGAACTGCCTGCGTGAGGTAACCCCTCTCTGTGCTGGTTTGGATACTGCTGTCACCAAACACTTCCATTATGTGATTCAGTACTGTAAACGAGTGGCATTTTCCCTTTTAACTCTCTCTGACTCCTCTAAACCCCTCCCAGTTAATTCAGGAGCAGCAAGGGAAATCAGAACTGCAATTACCAGGCAGACTCTGTGACAGAGCCCTGCACCGTGCAGCACCAGACGAGTCTGACGCAACCCTTTATTTATAGCTGCTGAGAGCCGGAGCGCTCCCCGGTGCTGGGAACGCTGCTGGGAGGGAAGCCGGCATCTCACACACACACGCTTCGTGCAGCACAGGTAGAGCAGCCTGATCTGAAGGCTGACACGCTTTCTAGCAGCTTGACAGCAACTTTCAGGCAAGAAAAGCCCTCTGGAGGTTAGCGCGGCGAGGGCGATGTGGCCAAAAGCAGACACAAGGCAGCTTCCTCAGGCAAAAGTATTTCAAGTATGGCCAGTACAATGGAAGACCAGTATTTCAGGAAAGTTGGCATAACACAGTTGCATATTAGAGATGACAAACCTCAAATGCCACTGTTTAAAAAAAGAATCTATTTGCTTTATTGCTGAGGTCCTCCAGGCAACCATCAGACCACCAGTACACAGCAAGTCCCGTATCCAGGGACATCAAGCTAAGCAACGATTCATTTATACACAAGGTCTAGACAGGTTCAGATTCAGTTGTGCCAAGCAAAGAGGTTTCTGCCCTGCAGCGATATCTTACCGCTCCCTCACCGGCTGCAGGCAAAGCAGCTTCAACAGTTTACATATTCAGTCTTTGTTAATCCATTTGACTTCCTCTGCAGAGAATTAGGAGAGTTCACACCAACCATGCCACACACACACACACAGTGACTTCCAGCAGAGAGCAGAGATATGCAGGTATAAACAGTTAGACTTCCCACAGCTTGAACAAGAAACAAACCAAGAGGCAATGCCCTGCACCTTGGCCTTTTCTAGATACAAGGTACAACCAGCACATCCAGGCTGTAAAGGTTTATGAAAACCTTCCAAGTCAATGTTCATATATAAAGATGTGGGCACACAAACAATGGGAGAGAGCCTCTCCTTCTACCCCCACACCTGGGTTTGAACACCAAGGAGAAAACAACCCATTTTCAACATGTGGGTTAACAGATAAAGCCCCACCTCACCTGGCTATTTCTGCTATCTCTGCTGTTTGCGCCATGAAGTTGTAGGGGTCAGGGTTGTCATCGAAATCTTCATCGTCATCCGTTTCTCTACCGTTGTGCTTCTGCTTGCCCAGCCCAGAGCCACGTATCCTCGGTGTTTGTGTGGCTGTTGAAGTATGGGAGCGTTTGTGTTTAGGGGAGCTGTGATTTGAGCCATATTCCTCCTCCGAAGTAGAAGTGTAATCTGAACCCTGTGGTCTCCGCCTTGATGCTTATAAAAAATGAATTGGTTTCAGACCGAGGACAGTAGTAAAGAGTAACTACAAAAGGCTGAAAGGTAACACGAAACTAGCCCAAGAGCACAAGGAAAGGAGAGTTTCTGTGCAGATCTTAAGATAAAACACTACATTCTCTGAGCTTATTTCAAAGTTGAGCCCCTCTATGGCTCCCATTCACTATACAAATTTGGAGTGGGAAATTCCAAAGGAAAATCATAATGACTGTGTTAATGACTCCACTGCAGTAAATTATTACCACAGACTTGGCTTTCCATGCACAGAAGCTCTTTGTATAAGTAGCACACATTTCAGACTCCTCATAGTCCCACAGAAGTCCTTTTCTAAAGAGAGCCCAATTTTCAAGCCTGCAGATACCTTTCTAATTAGCTGCAAGTACAAGCAGAAGGAGGAGTTTTTGAGTGAAGATTAGACTGTGGTGCTTGGTGTTATATGCAAGGGTCCACACCCCAGTGTTCACCTCCTGCCTCGCAATTCGCTATTAATGACACTCTGCAAGAAGGAGGGCTCACGCAGTCAGGACCGGCTCCAAGCCCTGGAGCCAAGTAGAAGCTGCCCACTTATCCCAACTTGTTCTGCAGATCTGTAGACACCCAGGTCCTCCTTGCATGGGAAATGTCAAGGTGTCCTTATTTGAAAACTTGGCTCTCAATGTTTGCTGCCTCTCTATACTCTCTACGGGTACTGCTTCATTCCCTTCTGTCCTTCCCTGGAGAATGAAGACCCACCAAACACAGAACCAGATGAGTTATTTAGAATTACAACACCAAAAAACTTCACTGTGTTACCAAGACTATCCTAACATGGAAACACTATAAGTGAATTAAGCCAGCATCATACATCAAACAAACAAAACCAACTAATTTGGAGTGTAAGATGCAGGTAGAAGCTACAGACAACTACTGTATAGTGAAAGAAGTATTCCTAGACATTGCTATCTCGCCCATGGCTATAAAAATGCCTTGGCTTAGGACTTTATATATATATAAATATAAAAAAAAAAAATTTGCTCATATTCAATTCATAGAGTTGTATCTCTTTTTTTTTAACATGTATTTTTAGAATCAAAACTGTCACTGAACAGCAATTTTAAAATTATGAGACTCATTTTCCATCTCTGTACGCCAAGGGAAATCAGAAACAGCTCCATCAGTATCATTTAAATTACCCTGAGTAAACAAACTATATACACAGAGGAGCAGGGGAGACAGGCCCTTAGCTTTCAGAACTGGTAACTTGGATTATTCTGATGTTATCTGTGATTTTCACAGAAAGCTACTTCAGATGGCCCAACAATATACTGGCATTTCTTGTCTCATGGGCAGACAGTTCATGCTGTTCCTCTGCTAGCGAGATTAACTTTCCCCACTGGGAGAGTTGGGAACGCCTGTGGTTAGCTAAACACTGAGAACTCCTGGAATAAATCAGCCACATGTGCCTCCTTATCCCCTAGGCCTGACAGTCAAAGCTTTCAAGGGTTGTTGTATCATGCTAAAAAAAGCCTTGATGGCACAGTGCAATGGTCCAGTTTAACAACACATCACTCTTGTTGCAGGAAGGGAGTTCTAGCTGCTGACTTGCTATGTCTATAACAGCATTAGCACAGGAGCATGCATCACACGACAGCAAGCACGACGAAGCTTGAAATACACCAGCGTGTACTCAGAGCTTGTGCAAGGTTCACAATCTTATCAAGGAATTAGAAGGTTAGTATTTTAGGAGCAACTAATTCAGAGGAAGGATTAGCATCATCTGCTGCAACTATAGACAAGGAAAGGTGTTAGCATGCTGCTACAGAGCTGTGGAAATCAAAAACCAATTCATTTAAAGAAAGAACTGGCCAACACTTATCATTTTTCTCCGAATGATTGGAAGCCTGTGGTCCAAAGGCAGAGGGAGTGCAAAGAGTGCCTCCTGTTCGGAAAACTCTGACCACATTATCTTGCTTTAAATTTGTTGTTGTTTAACAAGAAGTTAATAATAGCATCATCTCAAAAAAGGCAAGAGAAGAGACTGTACATACTCTTTTAGCTTAATCACATTCTGATTTACATGCATATACAAGTGTGCAAGAAAAAACAATTCCTAAAATTAAAGGTGAAGCTGAACGCACTAAAACAAATCAAAACAAGCAGCAAATAACATTTTTAGCATGCAATAAAAGTGAATACTGCAAGAGGGATAAAGTCTTCAGCTGTATGAAAATATATTAAAGGACACATCCAGAACTCCAAGACCTCTTACAAAACCACAGAACAGCTGAAAATAGCGTTCTTCTCAACAGGACTGAGAAATCCAACAAAAGGGGCTCTTCCTGTTCCTCTAGCTACCAATCATTCCTAAAATCCTAAGCAAATACATCTCCTTTGCCACATGCATGGCAGGTCAAGGACCATAGGCATAGACCTGAACTCAGACCAAAGGTTTCAGGGACAATCTCCCATTACCAATTACCATCCTAAAGTTGTCAGCTGAATTGTCCCCACCTCTTAATTGAAGGCTGACTTCAGTATGACAAATGCTGATATTTCAAGGGTCTGCTGAGTACTCAACTACAGGGTGATGTAGTCCCCACACCTCTGCCTCACGGGAACTACAACTGCAAACATGCCTTAGCTATGGCAAGAGTGAAAATACACAGAAGTGTCATCTCTTGGGGTAAACAATGTGCAGTGTCCAGCTCTGTATTTTACATTTACAGGAAGAACAAGGGAACAGCTTTCACAGCACAGGGATCTTTATTTCTTGTTCTCCAGTTTCAGATGCCCTCAAACCTGCCACCTTGGACATCAGCTGTCATCAACACCATTATAAGTTCTTGGGGGGAAAACTTTGGATCTTACAAGTAAAACAGAACAGAATTTCTTCTAGCACTAGAAAGGAATTGAATTCTGTCTTTTAAACAAAAATATGGCCAACTGTCAAATGGCAGCCAGTTGTTCAAAAAACAAAACCACTGGAGAAAAAAAAAATGTAGCTATTTGTAGTATCCTCACAGACATCACCACAATACCATCTCACTGAGTATGAGAGTACTCTGCTGTCTCCAAACCTATAGGAAATCTCAGCATCCGTGCTGCTCATTAATGCAGACTTTTGTACTCACCAAGGCAGCACCTGTACTATTTGTGCTACTAATCCATGGCAACCATGTGCAGCCTGTAAGTCAGAAACAGGGCAAGAGGGGAGAAATACAAAGCAGGAGCACTTACAGGATGATGAGGAGGAATACTTGACACTGCTTGAACGGGTCCTGCTGAAAGGCTGCTTGGCAGAGGCAGCGGCTGCCGTTTTCCTGGCCGCAGCTCTCACTTCCGAAACGCCCGTCTTCCGGTAGGACTCGGCACTGCGGCCCGAAAACCCCGTCCTCGACTGCGCCGTCTCCGAGTCACTGGGCACTGTAAATGAACCTGCCCGTTTCCTGGGCATGGCCAGGATGTCCAGCCGGGAGAGCTTCTTTGTCTCTGTGGGCTGCTTGGTGCCCTGAGCAGTGGCGTCAGGGTTGGAGGCTGCTTTCTCAGCATCCACGCACTCGTTGTCCGAAGCATCTCCCAGCCGGGCACGGCGTAGCTTTGAGGCCCTTGTGGGCCGTGGGGTGGATAAACTGTTGGACCGGGTGAGAACCTGCTGGATTTTCTGCACATTCGAGGTCGTTTTGCTCTGGTCCTCCTTGGTGGCCTGAGTGTAAGGTTTCCTCCTGGGAACTGGCCGGGTTACTGAGTGCTCGTGGTCAGACACAACCGCATCCGGGACTGGCAGGTAGGGCGAGTTTGAACTTCTCTCGTCATCTGTGAAGTCAAGTGACCCTCTAGTCCCAGCACTTCGCTTCATCTGGAAGCGTTTGGCAGCCTCTGCTCGGTTTGGTGCCTCTGGTGCTTGTGTTTTCCGCTTCTCCGTCAGCCTGTCCCGAGCGCTGGGCTGCCCACACTGGTCCTGGATGGATGGCGTGGAGGAAGATTTCTCTTTCTGCAAGCTCGCAACTGCTTTGCGTTTCGGGGCACTTGCTGGGACGTTTTTGCCACTCACCAAGCTGACTGTGCTGGCAGTGTCTACATCTGAGTCCCCTGACAAGGAGTCCTCTAGCTGACCAGCAGTTTCCGAGGGCTCCAGCTGTTGGCTTTGACCAAGCAATTTGGCTTCCAGTGCTGCCAAGGCAGTTTCAGTGTCCTTAAGCAGAAGATGAGTGTCCTGACTAAAGTCCATACGAGTTGACCGAACAGCCTCTAAATCTTTAAGCAGAGGGTGACTTGAAATATGTGGGAGTTTATTTTGAGGAACACCACTGCTTGATTTATCTTTGGTAAAACTTTCCTGTCTAACAAAAGATGCAGTTTCCTTTCCTGACATGTTTTCTTGATCTTGAGGAAGACTCTGATGAAGGGAAATGACAACTTTTCCAGCCGCGTTTATATAAGCACTAACATCTTTGATCGGTGGCTTTCCAGAAACTGGTGTGCCAGCACACTTGAAGGAAAACTCCGGATCTTTGCTGTCCTTGTCTGCTCGAGCATGGGACACACTCCGAGAGAGCTTGGAGGGAACCCCCACCTCATTGCTGTCATCACCAATGTAGAACGAAGTAGAAACTGGCTCGCTCACAGCTCTCACATGAGAGATCCGGGAGGCTCCTGGCTGCCGGCTCTCCGCTCTATTGTCTTCCCCCATCTGCTCTAGCATTTTGCTGTTCTCTTTGTATTTCTTGCCTTTTTCCGTGCTGAAGCCATCGTCAGATCTGCTCGCATCGCTGAGGCTATCCGGATCCAGGTCTTCTTGGATGAAGAGGCGGCTGCTGGAATCGCCATAGGCTTCCACGCAGTGGTCCTTCACAATGGTTCTCTTAGTAACCTCAGAATAGGACTCCTGGCACACCAGGACTGTGGGAGTGGGGCTGTCTGATTTATCACTTGGTGGGAGCTGGGGAAGAAGGCGCCTTGTTCTTGAGGGCACAGAGTTTTCTGGTTCCCCAGGTTTTGGGGGCACCCCGCTTTCTGAAGAGAGTTAAGTGGAAAATAATCAACTACTGTAAAACTGTGCCAGTTATTTATTTATTTATTTGTTTGTTTAGGAAGAGCTTGATCCTGCAAAGTGCAAGCCCACAAAAGCGCTCACGAGATGTGCTTAGAGCTAAGGTTTTGTGTAATATGAACATCAGCAGAGCCTGGCTGGTCCCTGCTCCCTTGGGTTTATCAATACAGACATTAAACTTAATTCCTTTGCTGAATCACACTGCTCAACACCTTCCCTTCTCAAGGTAGTATGTCAGGTTCATTCTCCCATAATACACCTCTCAGTACAAGCACTATGGAGGATAATGACATTGCTGGCATCTAGCATCAATCAGGCCACAAGAATGAGATGAAAAGCCATCAGACATCAGTGATGCAGTATTTTAAGTGCCATTCTAACCAACACTGCCCATTTGACTAAATGGATGGCGTTTTTCATAGCACAAGTTCTCCTACACTCATATGCCAGAGCAAAGTCCCAGGAGAAAGACCCTGTAATAATCAAGAGGCTCTGAATTACAGCTCACTGCCCCAGCATGTGTGGGCTTTTCAGCAGGGACACTCCATAGAAAGAGTGCTCCTATTTCTCCCATGCTTCTGGCCAGGCCCCCATATCTGACACCACCTTTAAATACCAGGATAACTGGTTATTTGGCTATGGTAATATTACAAACACTCCAAGAGTCAGGTATCCTACATGGTGTGAAAACAGTGGCAATGATCTCTGAAACAAAGGTTTCTTCTAATCTTTATTGGATCTACCTACAGCTGTCAATGGCAAGAAGGTATGACAAGTAATCTCAACCAAAAAAAGTTGAAAACACTTGCAAAAGCCAAGAGAGTGCTTTTCACTTTTTCTCACAGACCAAGAGGACCACGGGGTCTGTAGGGTGTCTTCCAAGTTATGACGAGAGTCTGATATCCTCCAACTTCCTTTCTCTCTCACCATATCTAGTTTTCTATGCTGATCTCCACCCTTTAAACCTGTTACTCAACAGCAAACCCCAGAACAGCCTAAATTCTCAGCACAGCCAGACACAGGAGAAGAACACAAAAACCATGCAAGTCAGGAACTAACTCCAAGGCTACAAGCCAAGGGCTCTCATCTGGCATCATAAGGCAGTCTAAGGAACCACAGCTCAGGGCTAGTTAACACCCAAAGCCCTTACAAGCTTTCTCCTTCTCAGGTTCCCTTTAGTCATGTCAAACCTAACATTTAAGGACCTCTTGAATAACTCCAAAATGCAAACCAGAGGCTCTCTCCATCTTCAGTCCACTGGGAACAATTCACTCTGTGCTTCCCATCTCCAGCTACTGTAGCTAACACAGAAAATAAGCTACAGCCAGATGCACAGATGCCCTTAATTTCTGCTTTTTCTATCATCCTGGTTTAGATTCAGCTACCCTCAAACAGCAGTGTCGGATGAGACTTACCTGCACTTCCATCACCCTGCCCAGAGACAGACCCAGAGTCAGAGTAACTGTCCGCAAGGCTCGCCCACCTCGACACCCACTTCTGACTCCCTTGAGATGCTGCAGACACCTACAACAAGGCGGGGAAGATGAGGTCAGAAAGAGGGTTTGTACACAAAATCCTAGCCATAAAATCTCTCCTCTCATACAGACATCACTCGCTCTGTTCAAAATGGAAATCAAGCGACACATCACATTTACATCCAGACAGAAAACCCATCTACAGCTCCACCATCCCAGGAAATCCACCTGGACTGCCCGTACCTGCGCTTCAGCCTGAGACCCATTCACAGCTTTGGAGGAAAATGCCTGGAGCAAGGGTGACTTCTGACTAGTGCCATTTTCACTGATTAGATGCTGAGAACCGGAGTCGTCTTTTTCACCCTTAATTATTGGTCTAAAGGCTGAAGAGATTCTGGAAAATTCAGGTGACTCAAGAACACCAAAAACCTGAAAAGATGTTTGCATTGGAATATTAAAATGCAAGAAAACAGAAAAACATTAGCCAAAAATCCAAATCTGTGAAACATTAGTCACACACAAACTATGATCCCAAGGGGCCAGAAACACTTGCCAATGCTTCCATTCAAACTATGTAAATCATTTATTTCTGTACTCCACAGTAGCAGCTTTAAATATATTTAATCATAGAATTCCACTCACACCCACCTTTCCTCTCTCCCTCATTATTTAGGGGTGTTGCCTTTAACAGCAGTAACTGTCACTGAAAAGGAGTCCCTTTTCAGCCCAGAGAAATTTAGGATGAGTGTCAGGAAAGCTATTTACCATCTCATTCATGAAGAATTAGACAGAGAAAATGGGAAAGTTCCATTCCCACTGAGTTTCATAGACCATAGCTGTGAGTGGGCTGAGCAAAGCAGCCTTGCACTGCCACAAGGAACTGGGAAAGGATGCACCTCTGAGATGGTGAGTGTTTGAGCTCGTTGGACAGATTTCCCCTGAAGATAAGCAAGCCTTCTGGGGGGGGGGGAGGGGCAAGGGGGTGACCAAGACTCATGCCTCAGAAGGGCTTGTTCCTCTCACTTGACTGCAAGAAGTTCAGAGGAAGATACCACCACAGAGGGTGCCTTGGCCACAGAGATGGCCAAAAGGATCTCCACTCTCACTTCTGTTAAAAAAATGTGCTTGCAATGGTGGAGGAACAAAGAGCAGAGACATCTCAGAACCTAAGCAAGCCCAGAATTCATTTTCTTTCTTCCTGGACAGCAACAGTGAGGTTCAGTTATCAGCTGTTGCACAAGTGGCAGGTCTGCACTGCACTAAGTCTATGGCACAGTCAGGATCAGAAGCTGGCCAGTTTGTCTGCTCAAGTCACATGGCTGCCAAGACTACTCCCCAGAAATACTTGTATTTTTGTGGCATCTTCCCTCATACTTCCTCCCCAGAACAATTAGTCATCTAATGTCAGGACTAGGACCTTGCTGTGGCCTAAATACCATGCCCTGAAAGCTTCCGATGACGTTTCAAACAAGATGTAAGGAACAAATGTAATAAAAAACAAAAGAGAGAAGCTAGATCCAGGCTCACAAACACTGTATACAAAGCTCTAATGCAAGGTTCAATTAAGGCTTCCTTCAAACTCTGCCATCCTCCTGACTACATTTCACTAAATCTTCATAACAACTTGCCAGTTTTGTTTTCACAACAGACCGCAGATGAGAGTTAAACCTGAAAATCAGCCAAACTTTGGTTTGCCCTGAGGTTGGTTAGTTGGGTGGGTTCTTCTTAAGCCTCACTCATCTCTGGAGTTTTCTTTTTAAGCTATCATTCACTCTGCAAAATCCAAACAAGTACAGATCCATCTGGGATTGCCTTTGCCCTAGATCACACCCTTTGCTATCTCAGCCAGCTGCTGCTTGCCCTGACAGCAAGCACTGCCTTTCTAATCAGGCACAGCCAAATACAGAAACATCTGCCACTAAGGCTTGTAAGCACCAGCCCTTGGCATTTCCTGTGGCCTACCATGGGATGATGCATCAGTGATGGGCTGCAGCTCTCATCTTCATAACAGTGGGCAGGAGATGATGCAATGCCAAGGCAGAGGCTTGGGAGCAGTCCTAGAGAGCAGAGCTGCTCCCAGCCACAGCTGTCAGCAGGATCAGTTTGATCTTTATTCAGGTGTTGCCTTTCCTCTAAACAGATGGCGAACCCACTCTTTCACTTTTGCTTCCAAATTCCATTTTTTAAGCAAGGCATCTCTTTGCCATGGGCATATCTTGCCTTCTTTTAACTCTGCAGTTTTTTGTTTATTTGTAATTCTGTTGTTTTGATGGGATTTTTTTAAATATAAGCCTAACAGTTTGTTGGGGCCTATTCTTAGCACAGGTCACTCAGGATGATTTTCCGCCCCTAACCGCAATGCCCTGCTGCACCCAACTGCATCCCTTCATGGCAACAGTTAATTTAGGCCCTCCGAGCCTTCAGCCCTCAGCTCACTGGCCAAGCACAGGAAAGCAGCATTTACCTGATCTATCATTTTTCGCGCTTCCTCCACCTCTTTGTCCTGCGACTCTGTCTCAATGGTATATGTGCCTGTCTCACTGACGCTGTCTTCCTCATCATTCCTCCTGCCCTGGGCAGACTTCACCTCCGGAGGTGGAGCAGAGGCAGGCTCGGGTTCTGAGGATATAACCACGCGTGGAGCTACCGGCATGGGCAGAGGGGCTGGTTTCTCGGCGCTTGGCTTCCCAGACTGAGCAGTCTCACGCAAGTACTCGGCCATAAAATCCTGAGCCATTTTTGACTTCCTCCCAACGCTCCCATAACTTTTGGCTCTGGGAGCAGAGGAGGATGAAGAGTTTATCCGATCTTCCGTCTTCTCCCTCTTGAAGGAACTCGTTCTGTGGGTCCCGCAGGAGTTGTTGGTGGGTTTGCCCGCCTGGGCTGTGAGATGGGATGGCGGCACTGAATTTCCTGGCTTCTCTGCTGGCAACGCAGTCTTGCGCTTTTCAACCTTGTTCTTCAGCCCCGGATCCGTGTCGCTCTGGGATGAGTGAGCGCTGTGCGTGAAGGACTGGGACCGCTTCTTCCGCGGCGTGTCCTCGAAGAACTCGATGACGAAGGCCTGCTTGTTGTGCAGCATCTCGTGGGGGTCTCGCCTCATCTGGCGCTGCAGCCGCGTCTGCTCTGTCGGACGTTCGCTGCTCGTTGTCGTCTCCTTCTCCGCCTTGGGGTCTTCGGTGTCGCTCTGCGTCCCGTCCTCGTGCCTATTGCCTGGAAACAAGGTATGTAGATTTGACCTTCATACTCTCATTTGTTGTGGGCCTGTTATTACCTCCCAGTTGAAATTTATCATTTTAGTTACAAGAAAAGCATTCTACAAGATTAAAAATCTCCAAAGACATCTGCACGGTACATGGATTGCACCCCATCAGAAGAAATAAAAGAGAAGGCTGCTCTCTTCTGACCACTGGTTGGCTACCAAGTTAATTATTTATTTTAAAAGAATTCAAGAGGTACTTTCAACCTCGTGGATTTCTGATTTTGTAATGGTGATTGGTTTACATACCTAATGTTTTGTTTCTTTCTTTTTTCAATTTAAATAAAAATGACGAGATTATTTTGCCATTCTATCCAATTACTGTAGTCCAAGACCACCTCATTGGGTTCTCTCTGTTACAGAGCAGAAATATCTCTGCAGGATCAGGAAATAAAATTCTCACACTGCATCCCATGAAACCAAATCCCCATGATGAAAGACCAGACCAGTGCATTGCAAGTACATGCATCTCTGAGCGCCCACATCACCCTCCTCTACAAGGGGAAATAAACCAGAGGCTAACAGAAAAGTAAATTTGCAGGATTCTTTACTTTTCCTGGAGATTTAAGAATCACACCATAACACCCCCATGAGTTACACCATCCTATCACCAGCCAAGCAAAGGTTAAATCATTACTTAAGAGTTCATTAAGCTTAAACTAAGTTTATAGTTATTTTCACTTATGTTAGCAACAATCATCTTTAAAACTGTCCCTATGTATCAGTGCCTGCCTGCCCCTCAGCACCTTAGCTCAGGATTGTCAGAAAGTAAGTTGAAGTAAAACAGAAAGTTAAAATTAAAACAAAAAGTTAAAAGTAAAACAAAAAACAAACCTTTTTTTGGAGAAGGAAACGGGTGTGAAGGCACACAACACGATTCAGTCAACGACCAGGAACCTGTCATCGGGAGAACGGGGAAAGAGGTCTCTGCGCTCTAGACTGTAATATGTAGCAAGATATACTGACTAAAACACCACGTGTTTGAAAGGAAAACTGCTCAAACCTACTTGGCAAGTTCTCCAGACTCATGGGTGAAGACCATTTATTACATCAAGTTAACTGTGAAAGATTAGAATTTAATGCAAGGTCCATTCAACCCAGGAGTCAATTCTATGAAGAGTTTCCTAACACACTCATGAAGAAAGCCAGCAAACTTTGCATTGTGCCCTGAGGGCTGATAAGCTTCACCCTTAGAAGGGAAAGTTCTTAAATTAAAGGTCTTGACTAAGAGCTCTGATGAATGCAAAACGGTGAGGACACAAGGAAAACATGCACCATGCTCACAGATGCCCCAGCAGAACACCATGCACATCCCCTCAAGCTGCTAAGACCTGAACCCTCTAGTCTTGATACCAGGCTTTACATTCAACACATTGTTGCTGGAAGTGAAGGAATGTTACTAGAGAGCCCCAGTGGTGAGCATTCCTGATCCTGGAGACCCAAAACCGGTAGGCAGCCAGCAGTAGCCTCCAAGACATCTTCAAAATTAGTCCTGCCAGAAGAACACGTTGCACAGCTATCGTACATAAATGACACCTGCCAAAGCAGAGGCGGATCAACTCCTCAGGCCACCAACACTGTATGTTTTAATCAAATGTCCAGCGTTGATTTCTTGATATGCAAATTATGCATTGAATTACCTCAGCTTCTTTCCATGCCTTATGGACTGTAGAGAGGCAAATGCAGCCAGTCCCTAGCGCTCCTGTGCATCACAACAGCAACGGCTGCGCAACTCTCCAGTTTTCTCCAAGAGGAAAGAGCAAAACCACTGAAGCACATTTCTATCCCTGACAATGTTCTCCAGTAAGTCAACAAAATCCAGTATGACAATAACATAAAAAATCCCAACACAAACGCTTTCACCACGCAGTCCCAGTACACTGAAAATAAGACCCTAAATAACCAAACAAGGCACCTCAACACTGTCCCTTACTGGGAAGGACTAGAACCAAGCAATGGTAACAAAGTAGTTCAATTTCCATGCCATCCCAAACCCTATGGCTGAATATGAGACCTTTATGACCATACGGGGTTCCCAAAAATATGTACCCAAAACAGCAATTTGGAGGTGTAATACGTAAAACTCTTCATATTATGATGAGTTTTGGGGTTTTTTTCCCAAGAAGGTCAAAGCAAATATTCCTTTAAGAGAAAATAAAGTGTAGTTCTCATTTAAGTAGGACCTCAAGCAGAAGTAGGTCTAGTAACCTTCAGTATGACTTCATCACCTCAAGCTGCAGTTCAAAACAATAGCTTTTCCAGAGGCAAGGCAGTGAGAATGAAGGAGTCAGAGGTCTCCTCCGAGCTGTTCAGTGGATGGCCCAAGAAAGACACCCAAGCAAGCCTAAATCTTGCAAAATGTATTCAATGTTGCATCAGAATCATGTAAGTCCCACCAGCTCCTCTAAGAACTGGATTCCAAACTTCACTTCAGACCTTTGAAACTCCCCAAAGAATTCTTCACAGTGACACACTTAACAAGACACAGGTCCACGAAACCTGATGTTTTTGAACAGAGCAGGATTTCAGAGAAGCTTTAGGTTAAGAGAAGAAACCTTTTGCTACAAACACATGATCCCAAATAGAAGAAATTGTTGTGCTATCTCAACTCTACCAGTAGTGTCTGTGTCAGCACCTTCTGTCGTCCAACCAACTGGCTCTGGTCATTACCACATGATCACATTTAGACTTAGGACAGCAGGATGATCATGCTTAGACTTCTCTGGACTACAGTTAAAAAGAAGTCATTCTATCAGCTAGGAGAAGCCAAGAGAACCAAATTCACTGAAATATCTGTGTTTATCAGCCTGCCTGACCATATGGAAATTATTTTAGACATTTAAAAATCTTTTATTCAACCAATTACTGCTGAGCTGGCTTTATAGATGTAAAGGAGTCACATTAGTGTACCCAAGCCAACATCACACATGACTTCAGGGCCAGGTGAAGAGCATGCTAGCTGAATTCAATAACAGTCATTAAAGTAATATTCTTCATCTTGTAAATTTGGAGCAGAGCTAATTAAGTCCAGTTCTCCTTGACAGGAGAAGGGTTTTCATATTTTATTATGAAAGGCTGCATTTGCATGGCCAACAGAGAGCTATGTCCACATGACAAGACATTCACTCACCTTTAAGCGTCCTTACATGAACTGGCAGGTCACTCTTGGTACTGTAAACATCATCTCCTGCAGACTGCCTTCTCATCAGGCTTGGGTCATTCTGGACAAGCCAGTCAGCCACTTTGCTCTCTGCTGACATCACTTCTGTATGAGCTGGTTCCTTACTGTAGGGTCTTCTCTGTCTGAGCGAAAATTTAGTTACATGGTCTTTTATCTTTATTTTACCAGGGGTACCATCATCAAATTCAATGGTGAAAGAGGCATGACTCTGTACCACAGGGGCTACCACAGCATCAACATCCTTTGTTGGGATCTCATGGACCTGTGTTTCTGGAGATTTTGATGGCTGCTGAAATTCTTTAGTTGGAATCTCAAAATAACTTGGCTCTCTCCGGAAGGCAAACACAGATTGTTCTTGGGCATCTCTATAAGTAGAAATATTCCCATTCAGTTCCTCTTCATGTTGGGTTATCTCTTTTGATCTCTCTACAAAAGTGGAAAAAAAAAGGATAAAAACACATTTTTTCGCTACTACTCAACTCACTTGTTTCAACTTCTTGGAAGGGCTACTAATCACAACCCCTCTCTGCCAGAGAACAGATACACTGCGTGTGCATTGAAATAAAACATTTCTTTGTGCAGTAGAGCACATGCTTGATAGAAACATTAGGATTACTGCACAAGTGAAAACAAGATGCCTCTTCCATACACACAGATTGACAACAACAGGGGTGTTAAGACAAATGGCCCCCAAGGACGATGAGGTGAGAAACAGATACAGCACTGCTGTACAACTAGCTCTAAAACAAACTTAGTGATTTATGCCACAACTGCTGTTTCTAATGGTCAAATATTTTAGGGAAAACATATTAATTCTCCCTTATTCCAGTTTCAGCAGCAGCAGCCTAACCACAGGAATGTGCAAATACAAGCACAAAAAAGAAGTGGCAATTAAAGTCTTGAAACAGGATAGCTTCACACAGTAAACAGCAAAAGTGTGCCAAAATTTTGTGTCCCCTATCTTCTCCCACCCCACGCCACCTCCATTACCTGAGTAATGGTCCTCTTGCCTTCTCTCCTCCTTGTTATTTGCATCATCTTCCCCCCACCAGGAGGGCTGCCCATAGAGAGGGGTGCGGTAAGTATTCGTTTCTAGGAAGAGGATAAGCAAGTATTTTAACACAGAAAATATCAATTTACCAGGTTCAACCACACACCAAAAGGGGAAAAAACAGCAGGGCCAGATGAGACCATGAACCTGTTACACCACAGTTATAACAGCAAATTATCCATAATAATATGTTCAGGCTTTTCTTTGTTTTCTCTTTTTTCCTTTTTACATTCTATTGCAAGATACTAACTCCACCTCCCTTCATTGTCTTTCATAGCTGTGTTTCCCAGATACTGGCTTTTGTCCCTTTCTAGCCTTATTATACACACAAAGTGGAAGATTTTTGGCAGGACAGACTACAAAACACTAACCACAAAACTGTCTTCAACTCAGCTGCAATTCAGATGAAAATCTGACTTTTTTCCTCATCTTAACTGGGAAGACTTTACCCTTTTTTGCCCCATCATGTCCTTGGATGTGTTTTTTGCACTATTTACCACTCCTACTCTAAGTGACACACATTCCACAACAGGAAATTCTCGAAGTATTACAAACTTAGGAAAAATGGTGAAAGCATTTCCACACACACTCATAAAGAAGTAGTAAACTCTTGCTCTCTAAAGCTTACAGTAAGTCAAGTGAGTTGCATAGTCATTGTAGGACAGAGCTTTTTCTCATGGAGAATTTCCTCTAGAGGAGCCAGGTTTACTTTATTTCTCTGCACAGTGGAGCTGATCCACTGCTTCTCATTTTGTGGGCTGCCTCTGTTTATGCAACAAACAAAAAGAATACACCCAATTTGCCTGTGGTACAGTTAATACTATGTTTTTTTCATAGTTTAAGAGAAGCAAATAAAGTAGCTTTTGTTCCTTCATCTAGAGGTGATAGAAACACCAGGATAGGTCAGGGGCTGAGGTTGAGATCCAGCTTTGTTAGGCTGCTTCTGCCTCTGGCTCATAGCAGCCGTAACTGGCCACGTCTTAAACCCTGGCTCCAGCTCCAGAGCCATAGCTGGGCTTCTACTGCCAGCTGCTGCTCGGCTTGTGGTTTTCAAACCACACACTGCTCTGTGCAAAGCAGCTCTCAAACAGTCCTGCAATTTTGCATTCCCTGCTTTAATAGGGACATGACAGAAAGCAGTTGTTAGCATAAGGGAAGTCAGGAGAGGAAGGGGAATTAAATAACTCAAATTTAAAAAGAAGTCTGATTTTATGCTGTTCTTTCTAAAATTACATAGACCCAGTGGCCACTACTTCATACATTTTTGTTCTAGAATCATTCTAGATATATAAGCTCATACATTGATAGTCCACAGGCAAAAATTTTGCTTTACAGATGCAGCCCACAGGCCCTTTTCAAGAGATCTTCTTCGTGTTTTAAAGTTAACCACGCAGCCTCCCTTCACACTGAGGATCAAAAGAGGCTGAAAGTATTACTCTCCTCCCTGCCTAGAGTGCGTGGAAGATAAACCATGCTCCTATTATGTAGGCGGCCTTTGAAAGTTCAAAGGAGGAAGCATTTCTCACCATGATAAATTGGAATTGCCAAGCAATATGTTTCATAACTGATGATGGGTAAACCACTCATGGGAGAGGGGGGAAGAAAATGAAAAAGATCTATTCACAAGGTTGTCAGTGAACAGCGGCACTCCAGTGTAGGGTTTGGTTTCTGCTAGGCTGTGTGACAGAAGCTCTCGTCTTACCATCCTCTTTGCCCACTAGACCCCACCCCAACCACGCAGGATCTGCTCCACCAACATCAGGCACTTCTTTTGGGCACACAACGGATTAATACCATCTGACTTGCAGTACAGATCTTAGGGTTGATGGTCAAGAGGCAGCTGTCTGCAGGAAGCCAGGAGAAGGAGATTACACTTTAACACAAATCCATTAGCAAGAGCCAGTGATGTCTGAAGTAATTTCTGCCTGAAGAGATCAACTACACTACAGATGAAATGCAAAGACCACCTGCACTCGACTGTTGCACAAGCAGCATCTTTCCCAAGGATTGGGTGCTGTTACTGCTTGCATTGTGCAAGGAGTTGCCCCACTACAGCTCGTCTCTCCAGCACTTCCCAGCCCCAAAGGGATCCCAAAGGCCCCCCAGTCTAGAAGATGCCAGTGATCTATTCCAAGGCAATTTTGTGTCCAGAGGGGCAGAAGAGAGCTACAAGAGCTCACACTCATCCTGTGGGACAGAAGTGTTCCCAGAAACTGCTCCAAGATCTCTGTCCTATCTGTACGAACACAGGAGCTTCTGCCTTTGTACCCCAGGAGCTTTTCTACTACAGGGAAAAGGCAGCCAGCGGAGTAAGTCAGACTTTTGGTCAGACCTCTTCTGTTGATGAGGAACTTTGGGATTGCAGTTGAAGCTGAAGGGGAAAATAAAAAGCATTTATAAAGAATAATGAGCCAGCTCCACTGGTGTCTCAAATTTCCTTGGGCCCTAACAGGTACTTGGAAATTCTTCTAACTGCCCCTCTGACAAAAGCTAGCACAAAGTCAAAACCCCAGGGCAGGTCTAGGAACACCTAAAAAGAGTGCATGAGGTTGGCTGGAGTGCACAGATCTGGGGCCGTCAGGGTGGGAGACACTGCACTGCACAGCAGCAGAAGGTTCCTCATGCCCCGTGACACAGAGCTCACGTGGCCCCACCTGCAATGCCTGTTACAGCACCTGTGACAAAGCTGCACATTTGTGTGTGTGCCGTTTCATTCCTTTCCTCTCCCAGCCTCCACAATGAACTGGAACTTCATTTTAAAACTGCAAAAAGCACAGATGGAAAGCTGAGGAGTCAGTATCTTGCTACTTGGAGACAGTTTCAATATTTTAAGAGCAATTAATGCTTCCACTGAGCATTCATATTAATTTGCATTTTGAATAACATTGTCAAGTGACACAGTCACCGTCATTCTTGGCTACTGCTGAAAGCAGCCAGATCCTGAGTCAGAGTAAAATTTCTCTGACTTCAGAAGAGTGTTGTGGTTTAACCCCAGCCAGCAGCCAAGCCCCACACAGCCACTCACTCACTCCTCCACCAGCAGGATCAGGGAAAGAATCAGAAGGGTAAAAGGTAGAAAAGTCATAGGTTGAGATAAGGACAGTTTAATAAGGAAAGCAAAAGCCATGCACAGAAGCAAAACCAAACAAGGAACTCATTNAACTCATTCACCACTTCCCATGGGCAGGCAGGTATTCAGCCATCTCCAGGAAATCAGGACTCCATTACACGTAACAGTGACTTGGGAAGACAAACACCATCACTCCAAACATCCCCTCCCACTTCCTCCTTCTTCCCCTTATATTATACACTGAGCATGTGATATGGTCTGGAATATCCTTTTGGTCAGTTTGGGTCACCTGTCCTGGCTGTGTCTCCTCCCAGCCTCCCATGCAGCCCCAGTCTCCTCGCCAGCGTGGCAGTATGGAAAGCAGAAAAGGCCTTGGCTCTGTGTAAGCCCTGCTCAGCAATAACAAAAACATCTCTATATTAACAACTCTGTGTTCAGCAAAAATCCAAAACACAGCCCCATACCAGCCACTGTGAAGAAAATTAACTCTACCCCAGCCAAAACCAGCACAAAGATCTACATGAATTTGCTACCCTGCTCACGTCAGAAGCTTCTGCCCCTTCTAATTTGCCAGCACAACTGACACCTCTCCCAGCTCCAGCTCTAACACAACAATATTGTAGAAAAAGGGAAGGGGGGGGAAAAAAGCACGATGGGAAGGCAGCTAAAACAGATGGCTGTGACAGAAGTGGGCCACGGAGCAGCTACACATGCAGTTGTGCCAGCGGGCTTTGCTCTTCACCACCTGGGATTCATTTTGGGTAGCAACCTCAACCTGGACCTGCAGCATCCAGAGCAGCGTGTCTGCCTGTGTCCTGAGACATGCAAAGCACCCTGAAACCACCTCCTGTCTGTTCTGTTTTAGTGTAAGATGGATGCTCTCGCAAGAACAGAGAAATTCGGGGCTTGCTCCAGTCAGCAGTGAAGGGAGGAACACCAATGAAAACGAACTGCTCAGTCATTTTAATGATATGAGACTTCCTCCAATTGATGGCAGCTCGTTACCACCTCTCTCCACTCCGTGCCAGGCTGCCCAGATGGTGCCAATTCATTTAGACATATTTCTTGGCTCATCAATTCAGGCAGGCAGCCCGAAAACCATCCTTTTAGATAACTGAATCGAGGTCAGCACAAGCATTCAGCCAGATAAATACTGAGCTACCAGTGATGGTGTAATACAGGGAAGACTACTGTCATACACGTCTGCTCTTGGATTTCAGTCTTTGGGCAGTCATTCAAAAGGAGAAATGAAGGCTGTTTTAGCACAGAACAAGGGAAGTCCATTTGCTTAACAGTCTGACAAAAATGTGGCCTGTTAAATTAATACAGAACCATTGATCATCTGAAGGAGAGGCACCAAAGAGAGAATGAGACATGTCAATACAAAGGATGTATTTATGGAGAACTGAATCACACAGAACATAAGGGCACAACCAAAAATACAGCCCACGTGATGAAAGGTAAAGGAGAAAGACTTGTTAAAACTGCTTTCCATCATCAAGCAGGAAGAAGAGCTTTCAAGACAAGCACACAGGTCTCACTAAACAGAGGGGTCTGATTTCCCTTGAAGGTGTCCCCTGTGGTCAGGACAGGAATGAGGGCTGTGCTCTGCCCAAATCTTCACAAAGCTTCACACGATCACGAGAGAGAGACAGTCAGCAACAGCAAATTTCTTTGCTCACAGAAGCACATAACAGCTTTTAAGCTCTCTACTGCAAGTCATAACAAAAGCATGAGAAATCCAGCTTGCTTTAAGTCAAACTGGTTTTGATTCATTATTAATAACAATAATGTCCATCTCCAGAAGATGCAGAGTAGGCTTCTTATGCCACAGGCCTTGGGGAAAAAGAAGATGATCTAGCTACAACATTTTAAAAGTAATTCCTTACATCTCTGCTTTTTAACTCCTCTCTAAAATAGAGAATTCAGTCCTAGCAGGAATAATCATAAAGCAATTCTCTGACTCTTTGCCACACAAGTTATTTCATATGTGCATGGTTAATCTAAGCCCTGGTCTTTTGTACCTGCTGTGAACATACACAGATCCCAGGGACTTTCAAATCAGGCTGATAATGGCAAATTTATTTGAATTTATTTGTATCAATGACATAGTCAAACCTTAAACATGCTGCAGTTACCACCACTCTAGTTCAGGCAAAAAAGCAGATACAACACCACTCCCTTAAATTAAAGGCTAGGGCAGAGCTGTGTGTCTAAATAGCTATTGCCATGATCTCATGGGAAAAGCAGCCAAAGACCATGGAAACCACTTCACAACTGGGCACAGGTCCCACTGCCTCCATCCTTGCTGCCTGCTGACCTCAGCCCTGGACATCAGCAAGACTTTCAAGTTGTCCACTCTGTTGAGAGGACTTACTAATGACATGGATGCTAACCTGGGGAGCAAACCTATTTCACAGATCCCCGGAGAAGCTCCTGCAATTGGTCCTACTCCTGGAAGTGATGATGACCATTTCAAGTGGACGCTGCAAGCAGCCTCCACCCCGGGAAACTCAGGCCTGCACCAGTTATTCAGAGGTTAGTCATCAGATTCGGCATTACCCAGTCCCATCAGGCTGTGGCAGCTTTGAAAAGACAAAAAATTAAGATCAGCCTGAGGATTAACTATGTGTTGAGAACAGAAGACCACAAAGTAGCTTATCTCATCAAGTACCTCAACTCAGGTAGCAACAGATGGGAGTAGGGATTGTGACTGTCTTGAAATCTGCTCAGTTCAAGGCTCTACCTGGCTTCCTGATCACTTAAGGCTTTAGACGTAAGAGCTAATAGCTATTTTTAGCATTAACTACCTGAACTGTGGACACTTTTATTCATATCCATCTCCAACCCATAGGATTAACCAAGCTCCTTGCTTCAAACATTTCAGACTGATGATTTTCTGCTTACAGGCAACATACACCCAAAAGCTGCAAGTTCAACAGCGTAAGGACTAAATTGACTGTTTCCCATTCACTCCCCTGGATCTCTTTATCCTCAGCCCCTCACCTCCTCCCATTTCTAAGCAGTTCTAATTGTTCACATTGTTTTGTTAAACCTCTTCCCTGAAAGCTTGCATTCCCTCTGCCTCTTTTCCACCCGGGCCCTGGGAACTGATCCTTCTAAAGGCTTTTGTCAGCCCAGACCTTGCTTTAATTAGTCAATGCAAATTCCTAAATACCTACAGGCTTAGTGAAACAGCTCTTTCCCTAAAGCCTCTTTCTGCTGCCACTAAGCAAGCCCACTCCCCGTAAGAACACTACATTCTTCTTTTCACTAATCATTTCAAATTGCTGCCACTCTTCCCAGCAGCCAAGGAGAAACAGTGCATGTGTGCAGCTGACGACAAGGTAAATTAGTCACATCACAGATGAGAAAGAGATCCACTGATCATTCTGCTCACGTGACAGAGATGCTTTTTGGAGAGCGAGGGACTGATTTAATGCTCAGGCCCTTGCTTCCACAGGCTTCAGTCCAATCCAATGAAGCAAAACGCTTCAAACAAAAAGTCCTGATTTCCTCTACCGTTCAGTGGGGTTAGCAGCACTTTACAGATTATTTTAGCTCTGCCCATCAGTCCCACTGCATGTGACACACTTCAGTGCTGGTCCCCAGTAAGAACACAGAGCCCGTTTTGCCTTACACCTCTGGTCTGTGCCCACTAAAGATGACAGAAACACAATGCAGGTCTGCAAATCACAGGCTAGAGAAACGGGTCACCTTGCTGAAGAGTCACTCAACGTCCTGGCTTTGAAGGTGTTCCAAATATCAACTGCTTATGCTATGTAGGTTAAAATCAAAGAGAGTATATTTTGGAAGGTGGCAAGAATAAAAAACTGAGTGTTCACAGAACCAGGCAGTAGCAAACACAAAGTGGTTCCAGTTACTGGCAAAGCTTTCCAAGAACCTCCTGCCCCTTGAAAGGCAGCTGGAGAGCTCTTCCCCCAGTGGGGTTCACCTCTTCTCACCCTCCCCAGTGTCACAAGTAATCACCCACAATTCCATCCCTTTAAGTTCACACTTGTCAGGCTCAGTCTCAAACACAGCCACACAGACACAGCCAAAGCAACACAAAGAAAGGTCTTCTGGTGCAAAAAATGGGGGTTGGGCACACAGGTGCATGTGCTTCTCCACACAGCTGGAGACCGTGAGGAGACCGGGGAGGAACAGTACACTTTTAGTGCACGATGTCAGCTTAGGGGGATTTTCATAAGGACAATACATGGGAGATTAAAGTCAATCAACTCACTCCAATTAGTTAGCATGAAGCCTTAACAGACTGACCCAAAATTGTACACTTTTCTAGAAAGCTGCTGCATCTGTCTCTAGGTAACCTCACTCAAGATGTTTACCTCACTCTTTTACTTGCCCATCCCCTTCCCTCCATTCTCCTTCCCGATTCTTCCTCCAACAGAGAGTGGGTAACTCTCCCTGCTAAACCCTAAAGCTTTCCCATTGTTCTGCCATCCTGAAGCCACAAGACCACCACTTGCAGTCATGTCACCAGTATGCTTTAAAACCGTATTTGTTCCTCTCATGCACTAGCAAGCTCCACAAAGCCATGAATTGATACCTGAGCAGAACTGGGGAGAGAGACTTGTCAGGACAGCACACACAGGAGGCAAGAATTTGGGTGAGATGGGTGAGACAAGAGTGCTGGGAAGGTCTTGGCAAACCATAACAGGGAACACAGAGGAACCAAGTTTGACAAAGGGTCTTTAAAGGAAGGCAGCAGGTGGTAACAAAATGGAGAACAGAAGGAATTTCTCAAATAGAAGAGGTTTGAAGCTGGGGAACAGTGAACCTGAAGCAAACATCTCCCAGTTTGGCAGTTGGTTTCAATCCCACATATTGGCACTGTAGGAAATACAGCCATTTAAAACCATCCAGGGCTTTGTGAAAGAAATGGCTTGCTGCTTCTTTGCCTGCCTGCCAGCACCATGCCACAGCAGCCATACATTTTCTACTCTGAGTCACCCTCTCTGTTCAAACACCAGCTCACGATTAGGAAATTAAAAATAGACCAGACAGGTGCCAGAGAACTTACCAAACCTGCTCAGCCCACAGGTTTTTCAGAACACACACAGCGACAAGGCATGTAGGAGCCATCACATCAGCTGATTTTTTTCGGAGGCTGAATCTCCAAAAACTGAGAGTCTGGAATACTCCAGGAGTTTAGAAAGATGATCCTTCCAGAACTGCTCCCAAATGCAACCCACAAGACTCTACTGTCAGAATCACAACCCGGGACAGGGCTCAAGCTGCACTTTGTTCAGAATCCTGATTAACTGGTTCCCAAGCAGGTACCTGTAATTGCTTTCCTCTCTCCTTTCTCCAGCTTTGCTTGTGGGGACTCTGTGTAGACACCGTGCTCCATGGGCTGCTCCGCCCTCTTCATGGCCGTGCCTTTGTAATTCATCTGGAGTTGGCTGGTGTACTTCTCATGCTGCAGAGACACAAGCAGCAGTGAACCCCTCTTCCCCACCAACAGATCACCCAAAGGCTGTACTGCAGCTGTGTCCTTCAACAAAAAGCATGCACACCTGAGTAGAAGCTACAGAACAGCAGAAATACCCCATTTGGAAGCCATTAAGTAACAATTCTAGTACATGAGAAGGTCACTCTGACTTAGCTCTGCAAAAAAACTAATTAGAAAATCCTTTAAAGAATAAACTGAGAAGAATCAGAACTCAGGCCATTTTCCATTCAAGATTCAAATCCTGAAATCCCCTTTGTTCTTAAAGGAACACTATAAATTATTTCAGGGTGCTCATCTGCATTATCTCAGTCTTTCAGCAAAGGCAATTGGAATCTATTTTAATTATTTTTTCCAAACCCTCTCCCCAGCTAGCAAAGTGATTCTACCTTAAAACAGGTTTCATATTAACACAGTGAATGAGCTATTTAGAAGGTGGTTTATTACAAGTGAATTAATAAAAGGGAGAACCCATCCAGATTATCCCTGAGTAAATTCAATGAATCATTTGCCCAATTCTAGCTGGTAGATTTCCTATCCTCACCAAGTCCTAAACACGGAACCAGGGCTAAGAAGGTAGTATCTGCTAGCCAAGAGCTGATGTATGGCACTGACAGCCCAGTCCCACAGCTGAATGTTACAACTTTCTTGTCTAGAGGGGGTTGCTTTCCTGCCTTAGATAAGAGAATGCTTGAATATTTCTTACCTGCTACTGAACAGTGTTTAAAAAACATCTCACTCATAAGAGGACTGACTGCTCAGTAAGTAAAAATTGGGAGCTTGAAGGCAAAAATGAGATGGTACCCCTGAATAAATCAAGCAAACTTCAGCCTGGTTGAGGAGGTGTGATGGAGCTGGCCTAAGTCACCATGCTCAGAAAAAGGTATCTGTGCTCCATTTCCAGGAGGGAATAAGCTTTGCTGTGCTTCACCCACAAATTCATGTGCTGGTTGCTCTTTAACATGTTACAGCTTTAAGTAACCCTTTTTTTTCTTGGCAGTCATGAAACATAACTTGATCTACATGTTAGCACAGGGATAGGAGACATCAGAGTTGAGCTAACTGGGAAATGTCTCTCTCCTCAGAGGAGGGTTTTATTAAGTCCAAATCCAAGGAGAGCCTCACATTTTGAAACATTTCACTACCATCAGGAGTATTTTAATATTTCACTCTGCTTGACCATCACTAGAGTACTTAAAGTTTTTTAAAAAAAAAATATACTGCACCCAGCCACTCTTACCTTTAATGCTTCTTCTGGGACTTTGTGTTGAATCTGTTCCAGGACATACATATTCGAATGTACAGAATTCGTTAAGGAAAAGACAAAGGAATTGGATGGACAGAGAAATCTAGCATTTAGTCACAGAAAGAAAACAGGATCATAAAACCAGAAAGTCTTAAAATACACAGGGTAGTAAAAGCTGCCTGTGCTGCAGCCCAGCACGGTCTTTGTCATGTACAGTTTGTGAGACACTGTGCAATCATGGTTGCTGGCCAGACCCACAACAGCTGAGGGGCAGCAGACAAGGGGACCTGAGCAGGAGAAGCCTGGAGGAGCAGCAGCAACTCCGTGCAGGACCTGGGGGAGCAACCGGAGCCCCAGCTCAGCTCACACCCTGCTCCTCTCCACCTGGCTGGCAGCTTCAGGTAGACCACTCAGTATCCTGGCCAAGATGGGCCAGTCTCACACTCTGGCTAAGGGAGCAGCAGAGTTCAGCTCCTTGCTCAAATGCTTGGGACTATGGTGCTCTCTTGCCTTGGCAAGGCCTTTCAGTCACTGCCGTTTTCTAGATGAAAAGTAAATCAGGTCATGAGCTGCTGTGACCTCTCAGGAAGGGAGGCGTTCACATGGTTGAGCCCAGGCAATAATCCCCAGCAAAACTGCATTAAAAAAAAAAAAAAAAAAAAAAAGCTAGCATCTGGAATGTCATCATGAACAACCCAATCAGCACAGCAGAAAGCAAAGGGGAAGAAAAAGGAAAGATGGAAAATATTAGACTAAAAATAAACCAAGTGATAGTGGCCTAGCAGGGAAACTCTGCACAGCCCGTAAGTGAAACTGTAAATGGAAAAGAGAAATGCTGTGGTGCAACGGGACACAGCTGACCCGGAGACCTCAGGAGATGCTGCCATCCACACCAAGCTGACTGCAGTGTGTCAGAAAGCCCTGCTAAACAGAGTGGCACCGAAACAGCAGAGCAGAGGAAGACGTTATAGCTGCCATAGCTATAGTACATAGTGCAAAGATTACTCTGAAACCTACATTCTTTAAAATTTTCCTGTTGAGGGCAATAAATTCTACAACTCGTAAGTATAATCATTCATTTCACTTGAATATCCATGAAAGGGCTGCAGGACTAAATACTTCAACTCAGCTGCTCATTGCTGAGAATAGCTTTCTATAAAAAGTTTAAACCTGTATCACAACCATTAAAACCCACCCACACTCCAGGCACTGATTTTTGCCTTCCCAAGACTGGAGCTCACAGCAAGTCTTCTGTGCATTTCCCCACACATCAAGAGACCAGAACATACACAAGCAGCTACATCAAAAAAACATTTGCAAAGTCAAGAAAAGCTACAACTGGAGCTGCCCATGGGACTGTAACAGTTTCATCACATGTGCAGCAAGACACCACCTTTAAGGACAAGATCCCAGGTGACAGTGACCCAGACCCAAGTTATGATCCATGGCCCAGAAAACCCTCTTTTCCTGCACATCCAGGATGGCACACATATAAGTTTAAGCAATCCTGGTTGCAACAGCGAATGCTCCTACACTGTCACTGCTGTGAGCTGAAGTACCCAGATGACTTGAAGACCAGTAAGGCTCAAGGTCTGGAGTATTTCAAGGGCTAAAGCATGGCCAAGCACAAATGGATTATTGTGGGGACAGCAAAAGGCAGAAGAATGTGGCCTTGCGGTCAAGGATGCACAAGAGTTTTCCAGCCAAACATTTTCCCCCACCAAATGGTAAAACTTAGTCTCTGCCTCTATTCTCAGAAATGTCTGGACTGTTTTAACTGACATTTCCCCAGAAAAGAAAAAAAAAACCTGGAGAAGACACTTGCTACTTCTAAATTCAGCTTGAGTGGGCAAAATTTGGCAGATAGAAGCAACTGAAAAAAGTGAAAAAAGTATCAGATTACATGAAAAGGCAGCAATAGGAGCCCCTGCTTACCACTATTGCTCTGCAGGCTCAGAAAGGCATGCCTACATCTATGCTTATAGCCAGTCATACTGTCCCATCAGGATAAAAAAGGAAAGGGATGAAAGCAAAGGTGTTTTAGCAGACACCAGCAAGATCTGTGGTCTGCAAATAAAGCAGTGACTGCAACCTAGCTTCCCTTGCCAGAGGTGAATATTGCTAAAGAGAGATTTACTCTTGCATTTTGTGGCAGAAGCCATTTGCATGGGCAAACTTTACTCAGTACAGAGTCAAGGGTCTGGCCACAAGCTCCACAGCTAAATGTTGAAGGCTGAAGGCCTGAAAATTGTCTGAGAGAAAGCATCTGGGTGAAATGACTAACAAAACAACGCAAATTGAATGAAAAAAATATAGGAAGATGTTAGCTCATACAAAAACATACGAACTATGTTTGCTCCCGGGTGGTACCAGCTACAGTTGCCACTCAAATAAAAAGAAAAAAATGCAACCCTTCCTTCGGAGGAAACTGAGCCACCTCCACAATCAGTACTGCCCGTGCAGGGCCTGATCCAAAGTCCAATGAAATAGCAGGCACCATGATTAATGTGCTCTGAACCAGGTTCATGGTGGAGAAACACAAGCTTATGATCCATCCAAAGGCTCCAAGAGGCAAAACAAACACCTTACTCGCTAGTCACAATTAGCCCTGGTACCTCTTCATGCAGCAAACAGCACAAAACCCAAACACAGCCTGAGTCCCAATCCTCTTCAGAAAGGATATCATAGCCGAAGCGAATGACATCATTCAGTTTCAGGGTGATGTACTTCTGGTCAGGAATCCTCACATCATTGACAAACGTCTGCAGGAGAGAAGCACAGGAATGGGTTTTGACTGAAGGTATCAGGGTGATGGATCTCAGAGGGACGGCACTCTTGGAGGGCACCAGTGTCCATCTGCCAACGGCACTGCACATACTCAGAGTGTGCCAGCACCAAGTCAGGAGCTAGGAGCTAAGTTCCCTGGAAAAATCAACACCAACAAGTAGTTCCCATGGGCAAGTCAAAGCACCCCAATTATGCTTCAAAGCAAGGTGCTGTGAAGGGACCTCTAGGGAGATTTACATTTGCACCAACTGCAAATGCCGTTTTAGTCCCCGACTTGAACAGGTAAATGAGGTGCCTGAAGTTAGGAACTTCAAATGCTCTCGGCTCTCCTACACCCGTCTCAACCAGCAAATGGTTGCAACTCATGCTCTTAATTACTGAGCTAGGAATCAGCTTTCTGCTGGATGGCAAATAAGACTGGTGTCAGCCCCAAGGCCTGATAATTTAACAAGCAAAGCGTATCACAGAGGAAGGGGAAATGAAAATGCACAGGAAAAAAAAATTGGCAGCAGCATCACCATGACACCTGAGGCCACACTGTCCAAGATAACCAAACCCCTTGTGCTAAAAATTCACACACTCCTTTTTCCCATGCTCCAGGCAGTTAATTGAGGCCGAAAGAAACGAATAACCTTCTAAAGGTGCAAGAAATGTATTTCACAGCTCTGAATAAATGTCTTTGATGTCTCTGCTTTCTGAGGGGACCCACTATGAAACAATTCTCACAGACCAACCGAGGATCAAATCAAGCATGCATGGCCATCTTTCACAAATAAACCCATGTACTTTTGCAATGACCTGGGCCAAGTAAAAATAAGAAGGGGCTGAAGAAGCCCTAGAGTGCTGATGGGGATTAGCCACTCCCACAGTTGGATCTGAGGCAGTCAGACACCAGGAGTTACCCTACTTGGCAAGGTGGGATTCACCCAGCTTCTCAGACCAGGAACCTGCTGCTGGGGCTTTGCACCATTAATGCAAACGCAGCTGAGGAAACAAAATTATACTAGAAAATGAATTTACATGTTTTCACGACTGCAGCACAGTCTTTTCCTTCTGCCTTCTCACCTCAGCCAAGCCAAACACGCATGATAAGACCTAGTATTAACCACAGAGGAAAAATAAATGCTAGAACAGGAAACTAGAATCTCAGCAGACAACAGCCCCCAGTTTCCTGGCAATTTACAGAAGAGCTGGGAAACAGGCCTGTAATTTCAGAATAAAAACAGTGAAGCTAGTTAAAAGGCACAGAATTCCAATTTGCATTAAAGTTTTTAATATTTAAAAAACTCACAACAGTCGTATCTGGAACAGGAATACTTGTTTGCTGAATTTTCTTCAAAACAAAAGTCTGCAAGAACCTATTTTGATAGTTACCTATTTGTCCATGGTTACTTCAGATAAAACAACCTCAGTAAAATGCTTCATGCAGACAGAAATGTTACCTTTAAAAACAAAATCTTCTGAATAGAGACTGCAGAATTACCTGAATATTATAACAAAAACAATACAAAACACTGTGACAATTAATATAAATCAGATTATCCAGCAAAGCCATATAAAGCATTGCTGACTACTCAAAGTTAAATATTAAATAAAAGGAAATTCTGAAAATTGATTTAAAATCAAGGTCCTCAAAAGTGATTTCTTTCATTTCAGGGGGAAAAACAAGTTATTGTGACAATTTTCAATTAAAGACATGTTTCTTGCATGCAAAATTTGGTTTGGCCACAACAGAAGTGTTTGATCAGCTGCAGAAGACAGGCACCAACCACTGTAACTCCTTTTACTCCACTGCCTCTCTAAGCATAAGTCTACTATTAAAATGTTGTAAATTCATATGCTTTAGCATGTGAAGATAGAAAATGATTAGTGGTACAAGCCTTCCCTCCCTTGCAAGCAGAATCTTCAGCTGCTATTTTGTGGTTAAATACCGCAGGTTTTGAACCAGGGATCCAGCTAGAGTCCAGACCCGTTACTGGAAATATTCCCATCTCGGCAGGGCTCTGTGCCTTTAGCTATTAGGCTGAGAAGGATTAGCACTCATTCTTGCTGTGTTCAGATGCCAGAAGAGGCAGAATGGTTGAGGGCTGCTTTAGCCACTGTTTTTGTACAAGTTTCTGGGCTCGTCTTGAGGTTTCGTGGTTGTGATGGTGGAGGGTTTCTGTTTCTAAGTCCAAAACAATGGCTGCAGTAAAACCCCCACTGGGAAGACAATTATGTGAATCTAGCTTAGGCCTGCTCCAGCAGAGCAATAGCTCCACTTGTATGAAGAAACTGCCAAAACAGAGGCATGCTATGACATTAGGACATTTTTAACAACAATGGTGTATTTAAACATCATGAAATTCAGGTGTCTAACACCACTGCATGAGTCGGACCAGAGAAAGGGTTAAGATTCAGTCGGGCTCAGTTCCCTCTTCTGTGCTCACATTATTCCTCAGTCTTCACACAAACCAGGCTCAAGGCAGGCAAAAGCCAATTTTTTATTATCAAAAAAAAAATTTTACAAAAAGAGTGGTTTTAAGTAGTTTCTCCCCAACGAAATTAAATGTCTCATCATCCCATAAATCACTCCATGCACTGACAGTTGAACCACCAAAAGGTCACCCTGCTCAATGCTGAATGGCTGCTCCACAATCTCCATCAGTTTAAAGCTAACATCCCCAACATGAAACTGAATTTATTTCCTCCCCTTTTGCAAGAGGCTTTATGATTTTGCGAGCCCTGAAGCGTTCTGCAAGGACACCAGTAGAGAGGGAAAAAGCAATATAATATTCACCAAAGCCTTTCCCTCCCAGGATAAGATGCTACATGACCTCCACCTCAGGCCTTGCAAATAATTATGCATGTTTGGTTTAACTCATGCCAACAGCTGCAGTGACCCAAAAGGGTCTGAGAGCAGGATTCAGCGAGCACACGGGCGCCTGCAGACTCAGCACAGCGCCAGGCCGCCCCTGCCAGCTGGGAGGTTTGGTACTTACTCCGTTTAAGCTCCCGAGATCCTTCACCCAGTGCTCATCCTTCTCCTTGTCATAGTTGATGACAGCGTGCTGCTTATCCACACTGCGGGACTGGCAATGGAAGCACAGTGAGCGTGAGACCGGTCAGGCATAAGAGACACTGTTAATCAGAGCAACACTGAGACATTCAACTGACTTGATATGGGGTAGGGGGACAGCGGGGGAAAGCAGGAAGGATTAAATACTATTTACTACTATAAATAATTGAAGGATAAGCAGTAAATGCTTCCATGGTTATTGCAGAGTTTGAAGACAATACAGTATTTGCATGGAGAAGGGAAAAGAAAAAGTTTTTTAAAAATTGCTGAAGGCTGTCAAGACTATGCCATAATTTCAATAAATTATATCAATACACACTGAACAAAACCAGTCAAACTGAAAGCCTAGGGGCCAGGATCTGAGCCAGCATGAGCTAGAAGAGCTCCATTTTTCAATTGCTGAGGCCATCACCACAGATGATCCTACTTGGGATCACTTCTTCCTATTTTTCAAAGGAAAAAAATAATTTTCTTAAGTTACAAACCAAACTTATTCCCAAAAATTTACACTGTTCCCAGGATTATGTCTTGGAATTGATTTAAATTCTAGGATGTGTTCCAAGTTAGAGAGGAATTAGCAAACCTGGAATGAGAAAGAAAGCAACTCCAGGAAAATTTAAATTGTAAGCTGAGTTTGAGAACACTGAACTTGACAGTGATCTGGTGCCACTGGCTTTGTCACAATGCACAACTAATGCACCTTATCTTCAAAACAGAGTATGACACTTGAGCAGGCATTGTGTCAGACTTCTGAAGAAGAAGTGCTAGAATAAGATCTATGAATAATTTTGAAATATGGTGTGTTACAGCTATAAAGACACCAGACTGTCTGTATTTAGACCTGCTGCCTCTTGTAACTTGAATCCTTGCTGCAGTTGACCTCAGGCAAACACTGGAAGCAGTCACTCCATCAGCATGTACATGCAGCACTGAGACCTCCCTGGTATCTCAGGCCAGGGGAGGGGAGGCCATGGTACCAGAGCAGGGAGCTCCAAGTCAGCTAATCCTCATCTTCCTGGGCACCAACCAACAAGCTCTTGCAGAAAAGTCCTTCCCTTTTGCCAAGTATAGACACACTGGTTTCCACAGCACAGCTCTCAGCAAGCCATTATCTGGCTTCTAGCAAGCATGCAGAGGCAAAGATTGTTTCAGGGAATTCCTTGGTGAAAACAAAAGATGCTTTTTTCACACAAAGTGCTACTATTTGCAGGAATTTCTTCTGGTCCTGCCATTGTCAAGCACATTGGAAACATCACTGACACCTGAGAAATGGCACCTCCTTCCCCCACAGAGCATCCATCAGCCCAGGAGACACATCCTCCAGAATAACTCTGAAGTACCACTATGAAGCAAGCACATACCTGGCCAGAAGATTGACCTTGCAGTGTCCCTCACACTATTTATGACATGTCACCCCAAGCAGAGGCAGCGAGGACAGGGGCAAGTGACCCCATGCCTCCAGCTCCCTCACTGATACAGTTATCCACATGGTCTTACAAGGACTTACAAGGAAGCACTTCATGCTTTGCTGCCCAGCTGATGCTGCTCGGACAGCAATCGCCCCCCCAAAGACACAAACAGCTGGTGGGACAGGCAGAGACAACGTGGTTGGGGACACCCCACCTGCGTCTCCTGCTATGCTGAGCACTACACATGAGAAGCAAGACACAGCACTGCCCTCCCAGGAGGGGCACACACAAACCCCTCACCCCCATGCCATCCCCACACTTGGTGTCTGACCCCTGACCACACTGCAGGTCTGAAGCAATTGCAGTGAAGCTGCTGCTTCTCTCTCTCATTATTCACACCAGATGCAGCTCCTCAGTCCCTCTTTCAATGACCCAAGTGGCTGTGGCAGGTGTGTGCAGTGCAAGGTAAGGATGGTCCAGGTAAGGACAGTGGAGGGATGCTGCCCAGACCCTACACCTCAGCATACGGCCCTGAGGACAGGAGTGTCCCCAGTCACAGCCTCAGGTATCACAGCAGCTGATACTACATAAGCTGGGGTTGTTCCTGACCTCTCACATGGTCCCTCACACCCTTTGGAGGGATGCGAGCCCATGGCCTGTCCCCACAACAATCTGGCTGTGTGAGCACTGCTCCTGGACAGGGGCTCCTGGAGGGCTCACCACACCTCACCTACACAGCAGAGGGGGAAGACCATCCCCTCTCCCTATCCATGGGCATTTATGTGCTATGCTTCATCCCACTGGAGTCAAAGACAACCACGCACAGGGGACTGTGCCTGCACAGCACAGACGTGGTCTGTCTTCCCTGTGATCCCTCTGATACTCAAAATTGTGGACATCTCTGTTCCCAACGAGATGCAAGGGAATGCTGATTAACTGGTGAAGCGGTGCTTGATTTAGCTTTTTACAGCACATCATGGAGGCTCATTTAACGATTAACAGATTCTAAAGGCAGAACAAACCATTTAGCCCCCTTCCAAAAGCAGAAAGGTTTCCACCCCAAAAAGTTAACCCAGACAAAAACCTGGAGTAGAGCTGGTATCTGATTTTAAATGTATCACAGGTCACTTAAAAAGAAGTTTATTTTTGGAAACCAGCTGTCTCCGAAAAATTCAATTTGCCCTGAATCTGACCCTGATGTAAATGAACACAGCCTTGGTCTGCTGTGCTCTACAACAGCTGACTTCAGCCACTCAGGGGTCCCCAATCAGATGAGGGTCATCTCAGGGGAGCAGGCATGTATTCCAGCAACATGATATTCCCCTCCATAAATGCAAGAAGAGGTCACCAAAGGAACCAATTTACGCTACCCTGTTTTCCAAGAAAGTTTCAGCTGTGCTCAAGAAAGCCCACGGCAAAAGGAGTCAAAACAACATGCAAAGTCTGGCCTACAGTCTTCATACAACCTCTCAGCATCTCTTTAAGAGCACATCAGGAACAAGGCAAACTGTTACGCAGATTGCACTTCTGTGAAATTTAATGCTTTTGTGGAGAAGAGAGGAATTGTCTTAGTTTTGTTTATGTTAAGCTAGCAAACATCACAGGAACTGGCAGCAGGAGTTCCTAGGGACCTGTCTCCAAGGAAACTCAACTTAAAATAACTAAAATCACACCTTATTTATTTTGATGCAGACTTGCCAAAGGTCACTCTTACTTGAGAACTGAGGTGTGGTTTATTTCAACATCAGTCACATTTAACATAAACTGCTCTTGTGTGCAGTGACAGCAGCAACCCAGTGGTTGATGGTGCTTCGGTCTCAGAGAGGAGCAGGCTCCCCCAATCCCACTTCCAGGAGGAGACTAGCCAGTCTCCATGCTGGTAACGGCTGAGAGCCCAAGGACAGTCCTCCAGAAGTCACTTCAGCACAGCAGGCCAGTGGTTTCTAAGGAGTGACCCAGTGAATCACAGAAAGTGATTTAAGAAGCCTGAGTCAACACGTTACAGAGCTGCCCATGGGTGCGGAGCTCCCAGCCATCTGCAACTTCACTGGAAAGATTTTAGGCATCTATAAATTGAAAAACTGCAATTAAGTTGACTGAATCACTAATATAAGAGGACTTCTAGCCTAAATGCACACATGCATCAAATACTGAGTCTTGCCTAATGATCAGCCATACCTCCACAACCAAAGGCAAGACTGATCAGTCATCAGTAGACACAGGGGTCCAAAATAAAAAAAAAAACAAAAAACAACAGAATTTCCAATAAAGTGTTAATAAGAAACCTCAATTACCTATATCCAGATGTCAAAAGCAAAAAACAACCATTATATCCTTGCAGTTAATCTGTTTCACCAGAAAAGCACTTGTGATGGGGTGAGCAGCAGTCCTGAGCTATGGGTAAGAGATCCAAACAACCAAACCGGAGCTGGAGCACCTCAGAGGAGGTTGAGAAGGGGAACAGAAGGAAGGGAGGTGTCCTCTTGAGCACTGGTGATCTGCAGGCAAGAAACAAGGCTACACTCTGAGAGGCTGGAAATGAAGGAAGAACATAGCATTCTCACCATGTCCCAACACTGGGCCTGTTATCAAATGAAAACAACTCTCAGGAAAACACGTGTGCTTTTCTGATTAAGAACATTTACACTTCTCTGCAGGGAAAACATGGACACTGACTTGTTACCACACTCAGACCTCATCCAGGGCTGGAATTTCCAGACATTCAAATCACTTCCTAATATAAGGTTGTGTTGCTTTTCTGTCATACTATCTACCATGCATCATGTTTTAAATACCTAGCAGACAAAATGCACACACAGCATATAACTGAGGACAGAGGTACTTTATATATAGCTCTTCCTTCTTCCAGTATCATATATAAGCAGATAGTCCAAAACATAGGAATGGCACCTGTGGGTCTGCCAGTCCCACAGTGGTACCAACACCTTGGATCACCAGTCTCCAATCAGCCATGCAACCAGGCAGCTCACTTGTGATTCTTAAAACTGCACACATCACCAAATCAGCAAAATCACCTTCAAAAGCTTGCAGCAATCTCCACAGAGGCACAAATCACACTGGCTACATGTGCTGCACATACCCACAGCTTTGTGTTTGGTGAAGGGTCTGATCCACAGGGCACTCGGGATGCAAGCACGAGCTGCAGAGACGCCAAGCAAAATCCACAGGGAAAAAAGACCTGCTTAGGAAAGCAGGAGGAGAAACACAGCCAGACAGCCCGTGTTTCCCCACAGGGCCGGGGAGCAGACGCAGCTCAGCTGTCTGTGTAGCTACAGATGCTACTTTTTTCTCAGGAGAATTACCATGGGTGAAAACCTACTGGTTGGGGTTGAGATTTGGACCTCAGCCCTGCCAGTGCCGCGAGGCATCGTGGTATTGGAGATAAAATAAACAAACATGAGCAGTTTCCCTGTTCCTCACTGCAGTCTGCTGTGCACTTCTGGCACAAAATAACTGCAGCGTTCTGGTGGCAGCATGCAATAAAACAGTTGCTCAAATACTTTCCATAGTGAACAGGTTACATTTCTGCCAGTACTGTGCTCTGCACAAGTGTCCCAGTAAGGAAATACTAATCTCTGCTGGTGTCCCACTTTAGAATGGAGACAGACAAAACCAAATTTAAAAAAAAAGCCAACAAAAAACCCCATTGCATTCTGGCCTGAAATATGAATTTGGCTCCTCAAAAGTATGAAGCTGGATAACATTTAATGACAGATGTGAACACTGGGTTCTTCTCTTTCACCACACAGCATTTCACAGCGTTGTGTGCACTGGCCCCTTCAGTACTTTTCCGGAGTATCAGTGAATGCTCCATCCTGCCCCGGACTGGCTGCAAGTGTGCCACCCCTGTGGCAGCCCGATCGCTCCCAGGGGCAGGTGCTGCCAGCTTCTAATGACTCTGCCTAAGCAGACAAATCTCTTCAGCAAGTGTAGCCACCTCATCCTGGGGCTGCACTTGCTTTACAGCTCCCAGGCTGCAGAGGCTCCTGCCTTCAGCTTTGCTGCAGCCAAAATCACGGGCTTTGCGGATCTGTGGCTGAACCAGGGCCTGAGTATTCAAGCAAAAAATAAGGCACTGAACAAAAGAGAGAAATCCCCCAGGAAAATGAAACTGTAATCCCCACAGCTTGGCAAAGGGATTTGGAGGCTGGCACGGTTCCCATAAAAACTTAACCCATTATTTTGGGGTAAAATGGGTTTTTGCTTGCTGGTTCCCCATTCCCAAAGTGAACTGGTTCAAGTGACCCAGGGTCAGATCCTGACCACAGGCAGACAGCATGCTGGCCACAGATGCACTGGCTTTCCCTGTTTTTTAAATGGCCACCCAGGAGGAATGGAAAAGCATCATCTTAGGTGGGACAGAAGCCTGAATTTTTAGTGCAGCTGAGCTGCTACTGCCTGGGTCAGGATCTCATACAAGGAAGGGATCCCTTTTTTCTCTGCCCACTCCAGTGTGGGACAAACCCCCGCTTGGCAGTCCAGGCTTCCAGCACCTTGCTAGCTGCATGAAGCCCTCTCAACCCTAATAACCACCTGCCTCCAGTACCACCATCATCTCTCCCTACCCTGCCTCCAGCCATGAACTCCCCTCCCAGGTCTGCCTGTCCTGCTATGCCTCCAGCCTCCTACACCCACATCTTATCAGGCATCCTAACCTCCTCCCATCAACTGCACATTAACAGAACACAACAGGACAATAAAGAGCCAAAAAAACAACTCTAGGCCTGGAAATACAGGATATGCATCCTTCCTCCCACAGCTGCTGTCCCAGCACCTGGAAACACTACCTGTCAAAAAGCAGCACCTTCCCAAGGCTAGATCTATTCCCTTCTGTAAGACACTTACTTCCTTTGTAACACCTAAGGAATCACTCTTGGCAATTCCCAACACCCAGGGACTAACTGAGTTGCTTATTCACACCCTCCGGATAACTGCAGCAAAACAGCACGGGTGGGGCATCTCCCTGTCCCGACTACAGCTTCCCACTTCAACCCCGCACTTCCACAGGGAAGGAGGTCCAGACACAAAAACCAGCAGAGATTCCCCATGGCTTCTTCTGGGAGCTCCCAGTGCTGGAAATACGTGAGCAATGGAGGGATACAATTTCTGCACTGTAGAGAATTCACCTAGGAGGACCAGGAAAAAGATCATCTACCAAGTTCACACCATCTGCTTCTTCCCAGCATAACGCTGCAGACAACCTACACCACACCTATTCACACTTGTTTATGTACACACTTACTAAACTACATAGGAGAGACATGCTATTATCAAGTATGGCCCAGGGAAGGCAGGATACATCAGGTCAGTGAAACCTTAATTTGACCAGATGTCACACACAGGCAGAGTTCATCTTTGAACTCTATTATTTGTGGAGCATGCCGTGCACCCTGCATACCAGACACAGATCCTGCGGGGAAAAATATCCGGGAACAACACAATAACAGATTGCATCTTCATGCCTATGTACACAGGGGCAGAGGCAGGATTACACAGGCAGCCTTCAGCAGCCTTCACACTAGTGTGTTGTAACTGCTCTGCAGTTATAAACACTTGACTTAGCAGCCATAAGAACACTTCTTCAGTGCCTAGAATGCTTGTTATTCCCTGGCTTTTTAACAAAGCAAGCTAAAAAGAGGAAAACGCAGTATTGTTACCTCTGTGATTCACCAGAAGAATGAACTTGTATGTTCAGCTCCCAAGGCCCTACCACTTGAACTGACTAATTGGTATCATAAACAGCATGCGAAGTCCCATCTGGACCAGTGACAGATGCTTGGCTAGGAGCTTTCACAGTTCTCTGCTGACACCAGAATAATAGCAAGTCTTGACCCATCTCAGGCCTAAGGGCAATGCTGCTCAGCAGCCACATCCTATAATGCCCGCTTTACCCACACCAAGCGGCTTCTGCCCATTGTGCACCACCCTCTCCACCTTCCCAAGTCCTGCTGCTCCTCCTCTCACTCCGCACAAACAGAATTCTTACTGTACTTCCTTACTCAGTCAAATCTTCATCTCTTGGTGAAGCTTTATAGAGTAGAAATCCAACCACTAGATGCAAAGATCTGACCACTGGCCTCCTGAAACACTGGTGAAGAGGTTGAACAAGCACTCTGGAAGTACCATTACACTCTTGGCTTCTCCTTGCCCTTTCCTCGACAGCTGCTTTGACCACTGAGTCAGGATGCCAGTTTAGGTATACCTCGATCTAATCTAGCACAGCTCTCTGACATCTACACCCCAACCTTGTGAACACCTGCACCCAACCTATGACACTTTACCCAACCTACGACACTTCTCCGCTCCATCCCCTTGCCAACCTCGCTCCCAGATGAAATTACTTAAGACAATAGTATCAAATAAGTCCTTGCTGACCACATTCAAACTCCAGCTTTTATTCAAAGGTTTGGAACTTGGTCAAACACATTTAGATTATTGATCAGGGAGAAAAAAAACAAACCACCGCCTCTAACCTAGTCATTCACTTTTGAAAAGCTTCACTGCCCCAGATCTACAATGCCAGAACTTCAAACAACAGGTTAAATATACTTTTAAATAATTAACCTGAAGAAAACAGCATTTTTCTCAGAGCTGCTCACAGCAAAGACCAAGGAAGAGAGATAAATGATCACATCCAGAACACACTGCCTAAAACAGACGCCTGGAAAATAAACTCTCATCCCAAACAGCTACAAAGTTTAGTAGAGTTATAAGCAATTGCAAACAGTGTCTCCTGATAGGAAATGTCAGGCAGTTTTAAAAGGCGCACTGGACAAAGGCATAAAACAGAAAGCACCATGCTGCCTGCACCTACTCCTGCTGTAGCTCACACTCGTGTGTACAAACTCACCCGGCGCACGACAATCACATGCCCAGAGCATCACTCTAAAGGGAAGGAAATACTCAAAAGAGCACTGGTTAAACATTTGTATTCCCCAAATTTTCCAGTAAACATCACTCTCAAACAAAAACAGGGAAATCACAACCCTGCTTTCCACTCTGTTAAATATTTACATTTAGCAAAAATGCAAAAAAATGTTTTGCTTAGGAGCAGAGGGGAATGTTTCAATGGTTAAGTGAAATATTCGAGTTTGCAAAATGTTTGTCCCCTGAGAACCCATCACATTCAGCAAGTGATCAAAGCTGATAAAAATGAAAGCTACATTTCCCAAGAAGGATGTTGGGGGAAGGGAAAAATTATTTTCTTCAAGACGGTCCCAAAACTCTTTCATTTTTGATTTAAAAAAAGAGTAAACCTTTTCAGAGCATTACTTCCTACCACCTCCAAGTTTCACATTAAAAACCCACACCAGAGTAAGTTAGTGAAGGTTCAGATTTCCACACTCCTGCAGTTTGTTGACTGTTACTTGAAGGAACCAGCAAGGCTGTTGAAGAAATCAAGCAGTTTTCTCAGAAAAAGAGCAGAATTGAGCCCTTGGCTCTGGCAGCAACACTGCATGCCAAGCTACAGCTACACTACATGGCATTTTCACCCATGCATTAACATTCAAACCCAATGTAAATCTCGCATTTACTTGTACTAGAAGATTTAGAGAGCTGCAAAAACATTTAAAATATTTCTAATCCTCTTAGTAGGTATAGAAGATATCAAGGTAGATTATGTTTCCCACTATCAGACCGACTTAATCTCAAGATTAAAAACTCTGGGTTTCTTCACCTCTTTGTTAATCAGAAAGCAAATCCACTACTTGTATTATAAAATAAGAAAACTAGACAAAACTAAAGCTTGATTGTTTGGTGACAAAGCCATCCTCTTTTGCTGTTTAGAGATCTGATACCTTGAGACAGCACATTCCAAAAAATATCAAAAGACAAGACACTCCTAAAACAGTAAAATCAGAAAGGCAAGACTGCAAGTCTCCAGGACAAGATTTATCTCCGTGTTGTATGTTTGAGCATCATGTTACACATGGTCTCAACGGGGAACCACAAACCATATCACGATGAAATCAATAAGCAGCAACAGCTTTAGAGATGAAAAAACACTGACCAGGTCACCCAGTCACTGCCAGTCTGTTCCCAGCTGTGCACTTTAAAGGATTAAATGCCAATATCTTGAAATATAAATGGAAAATAACCATGCAGTGAATATACAGTTTCAGGGTCAGTACCACAGAAATACAAGGTGCAAACAACTGCCACAAGAGCTCTGTCCATCTGCTCTGATAACTGCCCTGCTTCTTAGGCTTCCCCCAAGACAAATGATTGTGCCAGTCTGCACAATGATTTTGTGACATGGACAGTCACAGTAGGGAAAAAGTCTATTTTTAGATCTCATCCTCCATCTGTTCACGCACAATTCCGCTTGGATATCAAGTCTCTCTGTTCACAGTTTCTCTTCTGCACTCAATCTTACTACAAACATCTCATTTGGAGCCCCAGGTAGCTCAGGAAAACATCTTCATAAGCAAATTGCTAAGAAAAGAATGTGCTGTGCTGTTCAAAACAAGACCTTACATGTGAGCCTAGAAAAAGCTTTATTACTGGAGATAGCAGACCAGTATGTTTTTTATAAAGAGTCACATGTAGCTCACTCCATGAACACAAGCTGCTGGCTTTTATAGACAATCCAGAGCCTTCACTCTGGTGAAATAATGGCAACCACTCTTAATACCACCCACCACCTATGAGTCCCCAGATACAACCATTTCACAGATATTCCTGGCTCCTCCAGGAATCTCAATTCATTTACCTTGTGGAAAAGTGCATGGCAAATGAAGAGTGTCACAAGGTTGTGTACCCCACAAGCAACACTGACGAGCCAGCTCAGACTTGCAAAGAGGCATGAAATACTCTGGTTGGTATGGAGTGGCTCACAATCCATGACATCCAGTTAACCCCATAAGCAACCAGACAAACAAGCTATGCATTTTAAGCATAACTGATATTTGGGTACTTTTATTTTAGAGTGCACAGCTTGAGACATGATTGTCAGAGTGGTGAAACCTGACAGTAAAAAAAAACCCAACCCTCAAGTACCTTCACAAGATAGTAAGATGGGCAGCCTAAAACTCAGACCATTTCTGGAAACCAAGGTCACTGTGTGTTTTCTCCCTCCAAGTCATGAGAGAAGATGGCAATCAGGTTCCTGAGCAGCCAAATGCAGATGTACAGCAAATATCAGGATATATTTAATGTCTCACCTTTACATACCTCACCAGCCAGACATGTAGAAACATGAAATAAGAGATAGTGTGATTCATGGGAGAACCCAAACAAGCGATCTGCTGTGGAACAGGAGCTTCCGACTCTACCACCGCAGCACAGCCGTGCCACTCACTGCCAGCAGGCAGAGCAGGACAAACACTGCAAGCTCTCCTTTTGTGGACACTGGCATTTTATTACAGCTAGACAGCACCCTGCCCTCCAAGTACACCTCGTACAAGAACTTCTACCTCTCTAAACACACCTCCTACTAATATATCGTACAAAATCCCTGCAGCAACTACAAACGCAGCCTCCTCAGTAGATCATCAGCACAGCATTTAGGACATACCTGTCATCAGGTCAGCAGTGGAAATTATGAGGAGGGAGTCTCCATTGTGCAGGCAGCTTCCTAATTTTGCCACCAACAGGAACGTTTGCCACCTTCAGAAAAGGGGCAAGAGGGGGACAGGCAGGTGCAATTGAACATTCTTTGTGCACTTAAGTACTCATGGCATGGGTCTAGCGGAAGCACTAATTTAATTCCGAGCTTCCACAAATTCCTGAGCTAAACTGCTCCTGTCAAAAGCTCTTTGCAAGATTCCAGCTCCATTTGACTGGAGTGACATCTACTACATTATGCTGTCAAACATCAGACCACAGTCTCTACTTCAGACATGCTGGATTAGGTCCAGCAGAGACACATGCTGGTATGGAAAGTACTAACAGAAGCTGCAAGTTCGCCCAAGTAACACAATTACTTTGGGAAGAGGTCACCAGCCTACTCACCCCACCAAAACAGATTTCCTCTGCTAAACATCAGTATTTTCTACCATGATAAAAACACCTAAGTGAGAAATATCGGCATAAATAATTTAATCAAACTTAAAGGGAAAAACAGGTAAACAAAAAACCCTGCCTGCATTCAAATCACATGTAAACAGTGCATGTATTAAAAGCTAAAAAAAACCAGCAGCATAATCACAGATCAGGACAGAATGGTATGTCTTTGTTTACTGCTTCTAGTAGCATCAAGACAGTTAATCTATTTGATTAATCTCCCACCACTACAGATCCTATCCATCTGATGACATGGCAATTTGAAAACCTCACTTGCGCTGTCACAAACATGAAGTCTTCAAGAGAAACACAGACTCAGGGCAAAAAGAGGAAGTTCCTTTTAAAAGGTGTCACTTGAAGAAAGCATCAAACATCTCTACAGATCCCCAGCATTACATTACATGTACATCTACTGCATCTTCAGAAGAAATAATTTATTAAAAAAAAAAAAGCCATGTTACCTGGAGCATCAGTTCACAGTCATCTCTGCCAACAAATATCATCTCCCGAGGGAGCCGATGGCGAATGCCGGTGCTGCTCACCAAGAACCACGAAGTCACGCTCATTTTGGCGCTTGGCACTTAACCTTTATACATCCTAAACACAAAAAAACCCACAAGACACAGTCAGCTATTAATGAAGTGTGCAAGCACAACAGTGTGTAGCCGCTGTTGCCAAATTTCCCTTTACCATGGGACCCAACACTGCCTCATGCACTTGTGTTCCTATCTTAAATCTCTGGTGACAACAAGCAGTTGAGAAGTATCTTCCAGGACCTGCTGCCCGTGTGCCATGTGTAGCAGCTCTGCAGCCCTGGAAATAGTTCCACAGCAAAGTAAGACTAAGGATCTGAAGAAAGGATTGTTTAAAAAACTGAAGCATCCAGCTAAATCCAATCAATGAAATGATGAAATATGGTGGGAGGGAAAAAGAGAACACAACAAAGATCTCTTTTCCAGAACATTTCCTCATCGCTACCACAGTGCTACACAGCTTGAGCTTCCCCCATCATCAAAGATGTGGACCAGCACATCAGTGAGGTGACATAACGTGGCTCCTCTAACCTTTCGCAGTGCATTCCCAGGAGCGCTTCCACCAGTGCTGGGAGGGAGGAGACCAACCTTCCTATTGCTCATCCCACTTCCACACTGATGTAAGTTGGGAGCCCATAAATCCTTCCTTCCTTCCTCCCCCGCTGCACGGCTGGTCCAAACACCAAACCGCTCTGCTACCCCAGGACAGGAAACAGAGGCTGCGATTCCCACCGGGGGTTTCGGTGCTCAGCAGGCGGAGGGGCGGCAGCGGTGACCTGCCCTGGCACTCACCGGGCACTCTCCCGGCCACACCTGTTTGTTGTCGCTGCTACAGCCCGGTTGCGGGCAGCCTGTTCCTGCGGCCTCTCCGCCTGCCTCTCCCACAACATCCCATTTTCCTCTTCCTGGCTGAAGGAAGGAAGATTGAGCGGCACACGCCAGGCTCTCGCCTTCCCCTCACCCACCTCCCGGGCTCCCAGCTGCATTCCTAAGCGCACCGGGAGAAGGAGATCTCCATTTTCCCCGGGCTGCGCGGCGCTCCCCGGCCCGACCGCCGCCTCACCGGCCTTAGCGGCCCCGGGGCGCGCAGGTGGGGATGAGCGAGCTCCGCGGAGGGGCAGGGACAGCCCGCACGCCCACCGCCGCCTCCCTGCCGCTCCGGGAGCCGGCGGTCCGGGCTGCCGCACCCGTGTCACGACACGCGAGCGGCCCCGACAAAGCGCCCGGGGAGGGCAGCCGGGAGCCGCCGGCACAGCCCTTTGTGTGCCGGCCCCGCAGCCCCCCGGCCC
>VWPU01000096.1:0-19268 GCA_013398955.1 Callaeas wilsoni | reverse complement strand
ATCCGCACCGGGAGCGGGACAGCAGGACTGAGGACAGCGAGATGGGGACTGGAACCGGGACAGCGGGATCGGGGAGTCAGTCCCGCACACGCACCTCATCAGTGGCTGTCAGGATCTAAAGGGGGGTGCCAAGAGGCCGGGCCCGGTTCTGCCCGGTGGTACCGAGCCGTGGGACACGAGGCAGCGGGCAGGAACTGATGCCCAGAAGTTCCACCTGGCCATGAGGAGAGCTTCTCCCCTGTGCAGGGACCGCATGCTGGGACAGATTGCCCAGACAGGGTGTGGAGTCTCCCTCACGGGGATATTCCAGAGCTGTCTGGACACAACCCTGTGCCCTGTGCTCTGGGATGACTCTGCTTAGGCAGGGAGGTGGGTCGAGATGACCCACGGTGGTCCCTTCCAACCTGACCCTTTCTGGGATTCTGTGAATCCCCTCGTGGGCTTGGTGGGACAGGGACGGGGCCTCCCCGGGAGACTGAGCTCTTCCTTCCCTGGGCGGTGGAGCGGGAGCCGGGTGCCCACGGGCACAGATTCCCGACACCTGAGACACCCCAGCATGTCCAGAAGGGCTGGAGGGAGCCAAGCGGTTGGAAGTGTTCCCGAAGATGGAAGGGGAGCCTGTGCCTGCAGGGGAGGGTTCAGGACTCTCTGGGGAAGAGCTGGAGCATCTTCACTCTTGAGGAACTTGCCTGAGCTGCTCACATGTAGGGAGAAGTGTTCATTATGCTGAACAGTGGCTCTTGTTTTTTTTTTAACAGAGTAAAATTGGAAGAGATAGTTGCAGATGATTATGAAGACATAGATGATGGCTTAACTTACACAACAAAAGAAGACAAAAAAAGGCACAGACACAAGCAGGACGAGGAAGAATTCTCTAGGAATGAAGCCAAGCATAAAAGGAAAAAGAAAAAAGAGAAGCATAACCTTGAGTATTCCTCTTGTAGGGAAGAGACCTCCGTAGATACTTGGGACTCTCAAAAAAGGTACACAAAAAGAAAAAGAAAGGAAGAAGTTAGGGGAAGAAATAGACTCGCAGAAGGTAAGGAAGAAAGCTCTACTGCCCATTCTAAAAAGATGAAAAAAACAGAGAGGGAGAAGCAGTTGGCAACAAAAAATAAGGATGAAAAGCAGACAAAGGTTGCTGCAGCAAAGATGGCTTTAGAACGGGCAAAGGAAAGCTTGTCTCTAAATTCTGGTAAAAATAGCACCAAAAAGATCACAACACAGTCCAGGAAAAAGAGGGTGGGAGCTTCAGAGTCCTCCAGCACATCGTCTGACAGTGACAGCAGTGAATTAAATGTAAAGGAAAATAAATCTTCCCATAAACCTGTAGTGGCGACACTTGCCAAAGACAAATCCCAAGCTGCTTCAGATTCCAATGTGAAAACTAATAAAGTGAGTGTAAAGTCTAACACTGAAAAGACTAAGACTGCAATTAGTAAAAATGCTAGAAAAACCCAGTCTTCTAGTTCAGATTCTGACTCGAGTTCAGAGGATGAGAAGGTGACACCAGCACAAGACAGCACTGCAAAGGAGAAATCGGTGCCAAACCATGTGGTGGCTGTAAAAGCCAGCACCAAGGCTCCCAAAGCAAAGAGCTCCTCTTCAGACTCCGATAGTTCAGATTCAGACACACCTGTCATTAAAAAATCTGCAGCAGATGCTGGACTGGGTAATTCCATGGTAAGGAACTGCACTAAACAGTTGCCAGCCAGTATCCAAGGACCGTTTGCCAGCCCAGGCCGTGGAAGGGGGCGTGGAACGGGAGAGGATAACTTCTGGAGAGGACCTAGGGGCCGTGGGTTTCGTGGGATGATGAGGGGCCAAGGCCATGGGAGAGGAGCAAACCCTGGCTTCTTCTATAACTACAGCAGTGAAGGCCAAAAACAGAGGCAGTTGAATGAAGCTGCGACAAACACTTCAGTCCTTGTGCAGGTGAGTGACTGACACAGGCAGAGGTCACCTTTCTCTGGCAGCTTGAACTGCACAAAGAACCTATAGGAAGAGAGTAATTCTAAAAGCAGAAATAGATTAGTGGGACAAAGGTTGATCTTAACTTTTGTTTACTGTAATTCCATTTGTCAGCCTGAGGAAGTGTTTGTGAAACAACAATGAAGTGGTTGTATTATATATCTAAAAGCAAAGCATGTACCTTACTCTTCTCAGAGCTCCTTGCAATCCATACAGCCTGAACATTGTCTTCTGTTTTCACTAATGTAGTAATTAAATCAGTGGGTTACTCTCTGTTTCACAGAATCCCGTGGAGATTCCCAAGAGAGACTATAGTGTGTTACCTCTTCTAGCTGCCCCACCACAAGTGGGAGAAAGAATTGCCTTTAAGGTAAAGAACTCTGGAAATACTGAATGTTAGTAGGTTAAAATTGCTTCATTTGGGCCACTCTTAAGTTTCTGACCTAATGGTTTCTCTCAAAAATTCACTTGTTGTAAAGCTTGGCTTTGATTTTTACAGATGTTTGGAGCATATACAGAAGTTAAGTGCATTTCTTTAGACTTTCTGTATTTGTATAACACAAGAAATGCTGTCTCTGCTGTCATTTCAATGTGACTTTCCATGTAAATGTGACTGCAAATCTTACCATACAAAGAATTACACTACACTGCAAAATAAAAAAGTAAATGAAAATTAAATCCTTGCAGTTGAGGAGACTGGGATCCATCTCCCTGATCTCCTCGCAGAGCCTGAGCTGAACATAAATCCTTTGGAGCGAGTCCTGGAAGTCTGCCTTGAACCATGATGGGCATTGGGTTCCAGGAGTAGCAGACTTGGCTCTTGCACTTTTCTTTTGCTGAAGAAACCGTTTCTGGATGTAGGTGGAATCATCAAAGATTGGGAAAAGTTACAATTTGTTACTTGTATTTCTTTCAACAGCGCCTGGAACTGACTGAAAATTACAGTCCTGAAGTTTCAGACTATAAGGTACTGGTTGTCTTTCCTCCCTTCATTCACTCACAGAACTATGATAGGTGAGGTATGGCTTAAATATTTTGAGGTTATGCAGTGTTTTTCTTTGCATCCAGTTGACTCCACAGGCTATTCCTGGTGCAGCAGTAAAAATCGAAAATCCAGAAGCCAAAACTACTTGAAAATTTGAAACATGTAGCTGTTATTAAAAACAAAACAAAAAACAAACCACCAACTGCAAGGATTATTAATGATCATTAATATTTTAGAGATGACAAAAAATGCAGACCTTCAAGTAGAAAAATGTAGCTGTATTTGAGTCTACTGCTATTTGAAGTCGAGGCAAATTCTTAGAACTGGTGTAAGTAAAATTTTGTTGCTACTTCAAATAACTTGATTTCTGGGTAAGTACTGATTTAAATTGCAAAGTTGGTGATGATGAGTAACTTTGGTTTATTGATGCCAGTAGTTACAGATTGCTGAGCATTAATTCTTTGCAGATTTTATACATGGAGACGGGAAAATTTGAAAGCTAAATATACTTATTTCCTCTGGTAGCAATCAAGTAGCACACTGGTTGTAAATATGGAATAGTTATCCAGTGCTGAAGTGTGTCTTACCTGATTCTTTTCTTGTTGCTTTGTGAAGGAGGCAAAAATAATCAGTTGGAATGCCGAAAAAAAGCAGATTGAACTCGAGATCCTTTCAACATCAGCAGGACAATGTAGGTACCTGGGGACACCAAGGGCTTGTTGTCATGTGCTGTCACCTGGAAAACCAGAAGTCCAAGAAACACTTCATGTTTCAGGAGTATTCACAATTTCCTTGGGTTCATTCTTGACACATCCATCCCCTCCTCACTCCCTCCCAAAAAAGTCTATTTAAATTGAGAAGTTCTAACCCTTGCTAGTTGAACTGAAAGATGCTCATGGATATTTACAGAAGGTTTTTTTTGAGTCAGTTTGAGTGGTCAGTAACTCACCTCTACTGTGGTTTCATTTTCTGAAAGAAATTATTTTATGGAACTACAGAGAAAGTGTGAGGTCATAATGGTGTGTCTTCAGTGGGTGTGGAAGTGAGTCCCTGCATGACAAGGTGCAGTTCCTGAGACTGAAATGATGAATGTTTCTGAAACTGTATCCTCCAGTTGCCATTTAAGCCAGAATTAATGAATTGTCATATGAGCATTTTTCTCAAATTTCAGCAACGTATTGTTGACTTTCTCATGTGAGTAGTCAGATAATTACCTTAATTTTGCTGTGTAGTATTTAGTTTTACCTCAAGATTTTTTGTTACAATTATGAACCCAGACACCGAGCTCAAAAAAAGAAAACCAAAACAAACAGCAAAACCAAACTGGTTTTGATCGGCTTTTGTGGTAAACATTTAAACTTTCTTTGGTTTGTTGCTAGTTGAGCAGTTTGTGTGGTTTTTCAGTTGCCAAGGAGCCAGGGAAGTTCGACCTGGTGTACCAGTCTGCAGACGGAGCGGAGCTGATCGAGTACGCGGTGCCTCAGGACACCAAGGTACGTGGGGCCTGCTCTGAGCCCTGTCACCAGCTCTGCAGAGCTGACACCTGCCCTGCTTCCTGGCTCTGGTCACCTCAGGGACATTCCCTTTATAATAATGCATCCGATATAAATCAATGGAGGCAAAATTAATTGTTCCTTTCTAGCAAGTATGTGCATGTTTACATTATCATAATCAGTTCTTGCATGTTACTCAATTAACTGGGGTCACAGCCACTCATCAAACTTCTTGTTTTGGCTAATAAACAGCATCATGTCTGATAGAGATCCTTTCTTACCAGCTTTTCACTCCATCACTGTTGTTCTTACCTGCACCTTTTCTTACCCAGGACATCAGGCAGGCTGAGGTTCATCAATAGCATCAGTGAGTCACAGGAGGAGCTGTGATCTTGGTTCAGTAGCGCCGTTGTTCAGGTCTAGGCAAAAGCATAACAGCACAGAAATTGCATCTGCTGGTATTGCTGGCACCTGCCAAGTGTTGCCTGTGGTTTGTTTTCAGATAACTGAAAGCTGGGATGCGCTGATAGAGCCAAGACTGATTGTGGAGCCTCCAATTAACGGATCCAGCGTTGAAAATGGAACCATCTAGGATGTGAAAAAATGCGAACAATTGTACAGATTTGTTCTATGAAATGCTGCCTCCTGGTTCTGAGGGTGGCAGGTGCACTGGTGGATATTACTGTCTTAAAAAGAAGTAGGCCAAAAGAAAAACACTTTTTCCCCTTAGGCTATGTTTTTATGTAATACATGAAAACTTTGTTTATTATAGGAAGTCTAACATAGATCTGTTGGGTTTGAATATTTATATCCTACTGTAGCAAGCTGCAGAACTGGAATGGTTTGATTAAAAGATAAAACACAACCCTGTACTGTAACTATTTAAATGTCTGGGTTTGGCTAGACCTGTGTAACTGCCAGAGGTCACTTTCATTTAAAAATTAATTACAAATACTGTTGATGCGAAGAACTCTCCTGCTGCTGCTGCTGCCGCTGAGCATCATACAAATGCTATGACTTTGCAGTTACTTAAAAAGCTCACCTGAACACGTCCAGAAAAGCCTGTGGATTTCAAGCTTCTGTAATTCTCAGGCAGATAAATAGTGCTGGTAACTGTGACCTTTGCTTAGAACCAGTGGAGTGTAACATGAACCCCTGGCACAGTTGTGTCCCACTGTGTTAAATCTGTGTAGGCTCTGAAAGCCTTTGTTGTTTGTTTTAGAGCAAACTCTCTTGCCATGTAAGTGCTGAAGTTTCTGTGCTGCCTTTCTTCTTCCCTTTCCAGCAGCAGAATGGGTCACCAGGTGCTGGCAAGGCACTGCACTGACAGCTCTAATAATTATTAGCTTTGAGGGGCACGTTGTACCTCTGTAGCCTTGGCAAGTCTTACAGTTTCAGATAATCCCTGTCCTAGGTAGTTGACTCCTACAGAGAAAACATGGAAAAAAAACCTAGATACAAACACCTGAAAAATTGTACATTATAGTTTAGCTGTCATGTACTCTGACCCAGTGCATGAATCCATTAAAATACTGTGCATTTTTGCATCAGCCCTATTAAAATGTCTTGTTTGTGAAGGAATCATTTTTATACAAGTAAAATGAATTTATGTATTGTGGTTCTCTTCAGATGCCATTATTTCATGCTAGGATTTGTTTTTTAGAGAAAAGTGCAGTTAGATTCACGTGTGGCTGTTCTTGCAAACTGAATGAAAAGATGTCATACATGAGCAGAGTCACGCTCAGGCAGTGGGGATTAATGGAAAGGGTTTTTTCCTAAGGGAAGTCGTTACTTTTTAATTCTTAGGAAGTTGCAACAGCTAAATGTGTTTCACAGCACCTCTTGTTCCATTGCCTACTGTGCATTTTGGCCATGAATTAAAGGGATGCAGAGTTGCTCTGGCTGTGCCAAACAGGTGATGCTGGAAAACAAATACACCCTTGAGAGAAGATGTTTTGAAGGCACAATCTTGAGTTTTATTTACCCATTGTTACCAAGTGTGCGTGAAGCTATCGTGTGGTGGCGAGGGAAGACAAGCAGCACAATCAATAGGATTGGTAAAGCAAGCTTCAACTTTATTCACACAGGGACCCGGTTAATATACCCGAACAGTAATCTGTTTTTAGTTTCTAACTCTTGCAGCTACGCTCCCTCCTGCACATCCTTTTGTTTATGCAGCTGTCTGCCAAGGACACTATATCTCTGCCTTATCAACACTCCTGGTAGCTGACAACACCATGGAATGAGGCCTAACTTTGCTTTAGTGTCTGTCAAAGCAAGGGCTGTGCCCATAGCCTGCCTCTGCATATCCTCTCTCTGTGAGCCATTCTGCAACATGAAGCTACTGCTTCACTGCCCAGCTCAAATCAGAGCAAGGGAAGGCAGCGGGAGCTGCTGAGAGCCCTCCCTGTCCCATCCGCCTCCTGGGGGCTGCTCTGAGGAACCTGGGGTGGGACAGTGTGCACATGAATCCCACAGGGATGGTGAAACGCTGAACAAACCCTCACTGCTGCCTTTCTGTCCCTGGGGCTTTCCTGTCTCTTGCCAGGCCTTTGCTGGGGGCAGGAACACGAGGTACAATTTATCCCACTGTGCTTCTAAAGCCCAGCTTGGGCTCTGCGGGGCACTTTGAATGTGCAGTGTCCGGGCAAAGGATTAGATTTAGTTCAGAACCACAGGAAGTTCTCAAGTATTTGCAAGCAAAAGAGAGTAATAACTTCAGTAGCTATTTACATGGTAGCAGTAAGTTTTATGTTAAAACTTTATTGTCTCATACAACAGGAGTGGTTGGGCTTCCTCAAAACCAGAATTTCAAGCCCTGTTTGACAACAGGGAACTTAAATTGCTCATCTGAGCTCTAAACATCCTGTAGAGCTCATCTGAGCTCTAAACATTCTGGAGCTATGCTCCAGAAGCAAAAGCTGTGATTGTGAGGGTGTATATTTACCCTTTTTATTTGCATAACTTTGTCTGTGTCAGTTGATACCACGTGAGTGCCACAGAAAATACAGTGAAGGTGCTGAGTCTTTGAAAGATGAGAACTGCTTAGTTCGGATAAGCCCAGGGTGTTTGTCCACTTATGGAAAAATAAAAAATGCAAACATTAAGAGCTGCTCTTTGGTCCCACGTCATGCACAGCACACCTATCTAAGGTTCCTTTGCAGTCACTGTCAGCCACCTCCTGTCAGGTGTTTGCTTTTCCTCTGACAGCAGTTACAAAGTCCTGATCAGCACATCCCAGCCACGCTGTAAACCTGTGGCACCGTGCCCATCTCCTAGAAACTCCTCCACCCTCCAGCATGTGACAGAGCTGATCCCTGAACTTTTGCTCCTGTCAGCCCTGCAGCTCCAAATGCCTCCATTGTCCTTTCTGCACCTGTATCTGTTCCTAAGCAGTGACTCAGAGCCCTGTGACACACAACCCCTGGGCAGCTTATCCTGAAGGAGTGTTACAAGGCTGGAGGGATAACTGATGTAGGTACAACATATCTGTGCGATATAGGTTTACAATGATTCTCCAGATGTCATTTAATCTTCCAAAAGAACTGGCTAGGAGCTGATTTCAATTGTAACAGACCACCCACCATCGCTTCTTTTGAGTGCTTTATACACTTCCTGAACATTCTTGGAAGTCCCTGAGGACTAACACCAACAACATTGCCTGCTAATACTTTTAAATGACATTAAAGGGAACCTCAGCAGTTCTCCACACAAGGTCTTCTTGTGTGAGAAGAGTTGAGAGCACATGGCTCCTTCTGCTGCAGCCCATCAGGCTCTAAATTATTGGGGGTCACAGACTTTGTGCCAGGCTGCTCCATTTCATCCCTACTGCCTGCATAGATGGAGAAGTACAGAGGGCCCCGAGGAAGTCCCTGGGTCACCAGCAGACAGGGCAGAAGAGGGAGGACGAAGAGACCACTGGAAAAATTTGGGGTCAAGTTAGTTAAGACAGGAGTACTTGCCATGTTGCTATTCAGCATCAATGCTACTGTTAGAAACAGTGATTACTGAACAGCTAGATTGAGAAAAAGAAATCTGAGGAAGCATCTTCTTTGAGATGGTTTCCACAATCACAATGCAGTAACCTGTGTGCTTTAAAAACATTGCACTGATTTTTAAGGTCCTTTCCAACCCAAACCGTGCTATGAGTCCGTAGGATCTCCGGCAGCCGTGTTACCCATTGCTCGGAGCAGCTGGGCCGGTGCTCGGGGGCATTTGGGGTTCACACCATCCCTGAGCCCCGGGCAGCGCCGGGCTGCCCCGAGTTTCCTTGTGCCGGGGGCCGGCCGGGAGCGGGGCCGGCAGCGCGGGTGGGCACCGCATCCCAAACGGCCCGCTGCGGTTCAGAACCAACCCCGGGGCCTCCGGGTGACTCTGCCCGTCGGAGCCCCCGTCCTGGCCCGCCCGCAGCCCCGCGCGTGGAGGGCGCGGAGCTCGCCCTGGGGGTGCCCCCGCCCCGGGGTCCCGTTCCGCAGGGCAGAGCCCGCAGCACCCCGGGGCTGCCCGGGCCCCGAAATGGGCGGGCGCCGCAGGGTCCGTCCCCCGGCTGCCGCCCCTCCCGTCGGGGCGGGGATGCGACACGTAGTTTTCCGGAAAGCCCCGGCCACGGTTTCGTTTCTGGCTCTTGGGGCAGCTGCGGACGGGGCGATGGCGACGCTGGAGTCGGAGCCGGGCCTGTCGGGGCTGGAGGAGGACCTCACCTGCTCCATCTGCCTCTGCCTCTTCAGCAGCCCCGTGACAGTGCCCTGCGGGCACAACTTCTGCGCCTCCTGCCTGGAGCTCAGCTGGGCCGGGCTCTCGGGGGGCTTCAGCTGCCCTCAGTGCCGGGCCACCTTCGCGGGCCGCCCGCAGCTGCAGAAGAACACGGTGCTGTGCCGGGTGGTGGAGCAGCTCCAGGGCCGCGCCGGGGCCAAGGGCAAGGAAGAGGGGGAGAATGAGGATGGGGAGGCGGGGAGGTGCTGGGCGGGGGAGCCCCCCGTGCCCTGCGACAGCTGCCGAGAGGCGCCGGCCGTGCAGACCTGCCTGACCTGCACCGCGTCCTTCTGCGCCGAGCACCTGCGGCCGCACCGCGACAGCCCCGCCTTCCGCGACCACCAGCTCTGCCCGCCCCTGCGCGACCTGCAGCTGCGCAAGTGCCCCCAGCACAACAGGCTCTTCGAGTTCTTCTGCAGCAAGGACGGCGTCTGCATCTGCTCCCTCTGCCTGCTCGGGCACAAGCTGTGCCCCACCAGCCCCTTGGAGCAGGCGAAAGCCGCTGCCCAGGTGAGCAGCCGGGGCTGGGCAGGGATGGCCGGTGCCCTCCGGGGCTGGAACACCCTCCCAGGGCACCCCGGAGCGCCCCTTGGCTCCCTTGGTGCCTGGGGAGCCGCTCTGGAGTGCGGGGGGAAGGCCGGAGCAAGACATCGACTGTAAATCTCGTGTGTGGCCTTGGCAAACTCTTACTGCCCTCCAGCATGTGCTCAAGCACGTCCTCAGAGTCATTCCTTGAGTTTTCCTTCTCTCTCCAAGATGTTGCTCAACGGCAGGGGTCTGGGAAGGCGCTGTCAGGGAGTCGATTGCCAGCTCCCGGGCTGGGCTGGGCTCACCAGTGAGGCCTCCCATACTCTGTGGCGTCACCCTGAACTCTGAGCCTCCTCTGCTGCTCTGCTCCCTGCCACAGCTTGTCACAGCGTGAGGGGCTGACATTCCTCTGCAGATGTTAAGAAGAAGAGTTATAAAGGTATCGTAGGGAGATCTCTAGTAGGTAGATGAAAGCCAGAAGGAGGTTCACAGAGTAGAAGGGAAGGAAACCTGGCCTTTGTATTTTCCAGCACAGCTGAAAATCAGTGTGGATGAGTAAAGTATGCTGAAAAAGTTTAGGTTGCCAAACTGCCATCTGTTCAATGAGTGTGTACACAGCTTAGCTGCAGAACTTATCCGTGATTGAGCTTAGCAGAATCTTGAACTAAAGGAACAGGTAAATCACATCTGAACGAGAAAGTTCTCAAAAGGAGAGGGGTGAACAGTAGAGTTAACTTCGTGCCCGAAGTCCAGCCTGAGAGCTAATGTAACATTTATTCTTAGCATGAGAACTGCTGTGCTGATGAAGGCATCGGGTCCTTTATCAAGAGAGTGTCAACAGTGGCATCTTGCTCTTGGGAGAGGTGGGGTGGGTGTGGGTGCCACAAGCCACACGTGTGCAGACGGTACTTTTATACCCTCTGAGGTTCAAGGGAAGGTAGGTTTTAAGCTGAGAGTACTAAATGCTTACAAGAGTATTTAAAACTGAGACCAGATATGACAACTGCCTCTCTGAAATACTTTCTGGTCTCTCCTGTTGCAGTCGGTGCTGAAGAAGAAACTCACGGAGCTGCATAATCAGAGTGAAAGGACTGCCCGGGCAATGAGCACGGCGAAAACAAACCAGAGCCAATCTGCTGTAAGTGGGTAACTGTTCAAAGTGCTCTCAGGTTGCCTGGCACTCGCTGGCCACTGCGTGGTGTTGGTGATTGTACCCTTGTGACAGCAGCTGTACTGCTGAGGCTGCATTGGCAGGACATGTTACTAGGAAGGAGCAGAAAAGAGGAGTTTTGGCAGGGCCAGGCAGCTCTGTGGGAGATGGGAGTAAACCAGGCACTGTGCAAGGTTTTATACCCTCACTTGAGGGTGACACTGAGAATGGGCTCCATTCCTTGTGAGTGAAGGAGTTTTCTTCCCAAACCACATAGAAATACACAGCTCTTCTCTTGCCTGTTTCGAGGAAGAGAAGCCCACATGTTCCTCAGAGGCTTTCCTGCAGTAGCACTGAGCGTATTTTGTTTACAAACTGTTCTTTTGAAACCAGCGCCTATCTGCTCTTGTCTGCTCCAGGAGACAGCTTCAAGAAAGAAGGAATTGATCAGAAATGAGTTTTCAGAAATTAAAGCTGTAATTGAAGAAAGAGAAAACGAGATCATGAAAGCAATTACAGAGGAAGAAAAGAGAGTTTGGAATAAGTTTGATTATATTTACAGTGTTCTGGGAAATAAGAAGAATGAAATTCAGTCTCTCAGAGATCAGATTGAGATGGCACTGACTGAAAGTGATGACGTTCTGTTTTTGAAGGTAATGTGTAATTTAAATGTGAATCCAGTTCTTCATTCTAGAATGCAGAATGACAAAAACCCGCTGTGGTCGTCCTGCTCTCCGGAGAATTCCAGTCAGATGGAAATGCAGTGGTGTGCAAGAACCTGCTATCAAAGGATGTACTGATAAATACACAAATATCAGTGAAAGAATGCTGAAGGGGTGTCTGGTAACTCCCCCAGTTCAGCCACTGCCTCTGCCACAAGCAGAGGGGTCACTGGGCAAGAGTCACCTCCGTGAGGTGTGGCAGCTCTGTGCTGTGACCTGTCTGGTACAGTGTCCTCATTGGTTCAGGTACCAGTGGGAATTAAGGTGTCTGAGCTGCTGCTGGAATTTTGCCATGAGCTGTGTCTGACTGTAGCCTTTGTTCCCTTGAATTTGAGATGAATGCACAAACTCCACCTCATTTAAAGTAAGTTGGTTGTATTTTTCTCTGTGTGCTACACAAGGTGGTCCTCCATTTGTCATTTCAGAGAGCAGCAGCACTGCAACGAACATCAACAAAAGAGGCTTTTGTTCCTGTAGTTGAAATGGACCAATGTTTGATGCATTCCACCTACCAGTTTGCTGTTAACCTTAAAGATAGAGTGAAAATTTCAGTGATTGAGAGTAGGGAGAAAAAAGAAGAAGGTACTGTATCACTGGGGACATTGGCATTTTCTACTTTTGCTTTGAGCTGAAATGAGGGATCTTTCCAATCCAAATACAATTTTTTTAAAAAGTGCAACTGATACAGTTGGTTAATAAAAATTGTGTCTTCCAGTCTCTGCAGTGCTCCCTTTCCACACAAAATCATTATAGTCTAGGCTATATTAGGAGTAAAAATGTGCCAGTGTTTCTTCACTGTTATTTATGCTTGGATAAGCTGGTGAGTATCATGATACTACACCCTTCTGGCACAGCTCAGCCTTTCTTCCTTAAAGTAATTTATGGTGTTACTATGTAGCAGGGTTGGATGTGGTTGGGATGTGGATTTGAGGGGAGATGTGAAAGGCTTTAGAGTGGCAGGACTCGGCTTACCCAGCTGTAAAGGTGCTGATTGTGTACATGTTGTGGAACAAAGCTCTGCTTACCGGGTTACGCCAAATTATCTTTTGGACTGGGGCATGGGTATGCAGTTCCCATCTCTGCCGAATATCACTTCAGTTCTGTCCACATAACTGAAAAATAAGATGTAAAAATGTCCTCACTAATGCGTGACTGTTCCTGACCCTACAAACCATAATGTAAATTATCACTATTACAGCTAAAACTGTGAAAACTAAGGCCCCTCCAGCAGCTTATCCAAACAAAGCCTCTGTTGGAAAAAAGCCTTGTGGACCATGTAAGTGCTACAGGACATCATCCTGTCCTATCTATAGCTTTACTATTAAATAAGGGTTGAAGCAGTTACCCAAGAGCTGTGTGCTGTGGTGGCGATGCAGTGATGACCTGCAGTGAGCACCCTGGCACAGGGAAGGGAGGGTGCTTTGGGGTATTCGGGGACGGATGCCTTGTGAGCTGGACAGGTGAACTGCACAAGTACAGGGGTGTCACTACACAGCCTGTAGTGGTGTCCGTGTGGGCTGTAAAGCAAAGCAGAGCCTGCCTACCCTCTGGTTCTTGCACTTTTTTTAAAATTTGTGCTGAACACCTTTTGGCTTGTTTGATAGATTTGTATGTACTGAGTTCTGCTTATGATCTGTTTGTGTTCTGGTTTTTTTCTTCCTCCCTCACAGACCACACCCCCAGAGAGAAAACCCTTCTGCGGCATCAAACCACTTCGCAGGTGGAGACAGATACCAGTAAGTGGTGATTAAAGGAGCCTTACTCAAACATTTTGCTTTCCATATCCTGCCTCCAGCCTAGGGCTGGGGTGATGGTCTTTGTGGCAGGTTATACTGGGGCCTTTCAGTGCTATTTTGTCCAGATACCAGAATTAACAGGCACTGTAGCCTGTTTGGAAGATCTCCCATGTTTTCTTTTTGAAGTAAATGCAAGTGTGAAGAAGCAGCATCTGTCACTTCCATGGAACTCTTGACATGTGGTCCAGATGCTGGGTGTGGAGCAGTCAGGGGGGTGTGCTGGGGAAGTGGGACTGGAATGGAGCTGTAGCTCCTGTTGCTGCACTAAAAGCTCTGTTGTGAAAAGGAAAGGAATAGTCAGTGTTCCTCATGGGAACAGGAGTGTTCCACGTGCCTGAACACACTGCTCCTGGAGGGGAGATCAAGCTCCTTCCAGGCTTATGACCCTGTGAAATAGGAAGCAAATGGAAGGTTGTGCTTGATGTGCAGCTTTCCAGTGTGAGGATATTTGTACATGGCTTCAACTGGCTGGACTGTCAGCTCTCTGCTGCTGCAGTTTCAGAAGAGCCATGGTGATGGTGTTACAGCTGACATAGTCTTACCAGTGACTTTTGCCTCCCAGTAGAGTTCACAGTTTACTTTTTTCTTTCCCCCCCTCCAGAAGAGAAAAAGAAAGCTGCTAAAGCTGGTGAGTCCAAACTTTCATCATGCCTATTCTAATTTTCATTGACTGCTCTTAAAATGGTAAGATGGTTATTAGTATTGGTGTATTGAGCAGAAGTTCAGCTCTTGCTCTGAGAAGGCTGTTGCTGGTCACTGTGAGAGCAATCACACGCTGAGAGAAGTTGTCCAGAGAGTGGGATTTTCAAAACTTGACATGACAGTGAACAGCCTGAGCTAATATTGAGGTTAACCCTGCCTGGAGCAGGAGGCTAAGCCAGATCAGCTCCAGCCTGAGTGTGTCTGTGATGGGGTGTTAAACATGTGAGGTCTCTTCCCAGCTGGCCAAACTCTCTTTTCTTCTGTTGACACAGCACCAACCACCACACCAACCACCACAGCTGCTGCTGCTGTTAAAGAGCTCATTGACAGCTTCCTGAAGAAACCCAGAGAGGAGCTCTTGCAGTGTAAGACACCCAACATTACACTCCTTAAAGATGAACTTTGCTCTAATTGTACTGGTGTCATGTGTCCTCTGTAGTTACCTGACAAAAGTACTTCTGAGGGGGTTTCGTTAGCTTGATAGGTTGTTACAAATGAAGGAAATTTCTGGAGAAAAAAGGGACAGGAGGTTTGTAAGTGGTTCTTTTGCCAGATGAGTCAAATTCATCTTCAGCATTCATGTATCTTTATGAAGATAAATGAAGTTTTTAAAGTAATGACTTTGGTTTCCCCTAAAATGACAGCATTAGGGTAGCCTAGAAACACTTGTAATGCACTGGATTCTTTTTGAATGAAATGCAGGCTTTGATGTGAGCCCATGATAGCTTGTTAAGATGCTGTACAACATGACATATCTTTTGCTGCCAGATCAGCAATTGCCTTCTTTTGCCAGGGGTATTTGGGTGATAAAGGGATCCTGTGGGGCTGTGTAACACAGAGCTGCGGTTGAACCCAGCAGCTTTTACTGTGGCCCTAAGAACTGGCTGCACTGAGGAGGAGAGCAGAGCTGGCAGGTGAAATGGGAACGCGTGCTGAGGTGGGACAGGATAAATAAAAGTGCTTTGTTCTTCAGTACCTTCAAGAGATTGATGTCATTGCAGATGCTGCCTGCATCACGCTGGATTACAACACAGCTCACCACACCATGGTTCTGTCTGAGAACTACACCAAGATGTCCATCTCAGGCACCTCCGCAGGTCACAAGTACCACCCTCAGCGCTTCACCGATTGCCGCCAGGTGCTGGGCTTCCAGTGCTTCAAGAGAGGCATCCACTACTGGGAGGTGGAGCTGCAGCAGAACAGCTTCGGCGGCATCGGCATCTGCTACGGCAGCATGGAGCGGCAGGGCCCGGAGAGCCGCCTGGGCAGGAACAGCAAGTCCTGGTGCATTGAGTGGCTCTACTCCAAAATATCATCCTGGCACAACGACGTCGAAAAGTGCTTGCCCAACACAAAGGCTACCAAGATTGGGGTGCTGCTCCACTGCGAGGGGGGCTTTGTGATTTTCATGGCGGTGGGGGAGAAGCATAACTTGATCTATAAATTCAAAGCCCAGTTCACTGAAGCCTTGTACCCAGCCTTCTGGCTGTTTTCCAATGATGCTGTTCTCTCTCTCTGTCACATGAAAGAGTAAGGTCTTGTATCTCAGTTTAGTTCACTTACAGCGCAGATAATCTGTCTCAAAGATTGATTGTTTGATACAAAAATTATCATCTCTTTTAAGTAGTTTGGGGAATCTGCCAGTTCTTTGGTCCGAACTGCTAAAGCGTTTAGATAGTGATTTAGCAAAATGTTGGTGATAGGAAAAACTGCAATGATTTGCAAAGGTCTTGATTGCCCTAAAATCAAAGTCATGATGCAAATCCTTGTTAAATGTCTTCAGTGGCCCCTGTGGCTTCTGTGGTTTGCTGTAAAGGAGCAACAGAATTAATGTGTTCCACAGGTAACAATAACCTCTTAAACAGGAAGAATTCCTTGACAAATTCAGGCTTTGAGGGAGGTCTCACTCTTGTCTTTTTGCCTGTGCAGAGACTGTTGTCCATACAGGTGTTCTCAGTGTATGACTCCACCAGGTGCCACAGAAAGAGCTGTTGTAATCTCTAAGTTCAGGTCTTACGGCTCTGAGTTATAAAAGCCAATATGACAAATCTCATCAGAATGGAACTGCAGAGACTTCTAGAATTGATGGGAAAGAAATGCTATTAGAATCACCAGGAAACAAATGACATCAGCCCAGACACAGGGAATACACCAGAGAGTTGTCAGGAAGACATCCTGCAGAGCAGTGGTGTGCATCCTGTGATGAAGATTGTGGGATGAAGCATTCTGGGTCATATTCTGACCCAGAACATTCTTCACATCTTCACACTGAAGGCTCTTCAGTGCTGGGTCTTTTTGTGTGTGCTGAGGAGTTCAGGGGGTGCATTCTTGGTCTCAGGGTCTCCTGTCATAAAGCTTTTCTTTATGAGATAGGATATTCTCTACTGGTGTATCTTTAGCTTAAAGCAGGGTCTCCTGTCATAAAGCTTTTCTTCTTTATGAGGTGGGATATTCTCTGCTGGTGTATCTTTTGTTGTTCAGGTGATAGAAACTGGATTTCTTTCTTGGGACTCCAGTTTCAGGAGTCTCAAGACAGGCTGCAAGTACCTGGAAAATGCTGGTTCCTCTCTGCATGAAGCCTGTGGGCAGACAGGGTGAGTCTTTTGACATACAGAGAATTAGCACAAAGGAGAATGTACATCCATTCCTCTTGGGATGGATTTTTAATTCTCCTGGTGTTCTTTGGTATGTCTTCAGAAGTTCTCACCAGGTACAGAGAAATCTGTACTTCTTACTTACAGCTTTAAAACAATCTGTAAGGCAATCAAGGTATTTGGATCTCATAGTTATTGGGCCTGTATCTTGTTGGTGCCTCTGGACTTACTGTGCCAGCTCTTATTTCTTGTAGGCCATGGGAAGCTCACACGAGAGCCTTCCTGGACTTGGATTTGTAAAACTCCTCTTATAGGACTTGGTGAAATAGAACACAAAGCCACTGCTGGCAGTTTGGCAGGGAATTGTTAGAAGGCTTAAAAAAACCTCTGTGACTACATTCCACATTAGCCAAAGTGCTTTGGAGAGAGGCTTTCAGGAATTCAGGCTTGGTGTCTCTATTTTGACTTGGTTTGTGAACTCTTAGTACTTTGTCAAGGATAGGACAAGTCTCATTTCTTCCAATTTTTTGGTCAGAATAGGATATGGAATTGATGGTGGATCTAAAAGTGCCATGGCTGTCTTTGGAGCAGTTCTACTCTCTCAAGGGTCTCCACTTTCCAAAACACAGTCAGCACTAAAACTCCCAACCTGAGCAGAATACTTCAAAAGGTGCAGAAGGAGGATGTGTCCTGCCAGGAGCCAACAATGAATGACAAACTGGGTTTTCTGCCCTTTCAGTTTTTCAGCAGTGAAAGAGCAGTTCCCTCTGAGAAATCCTTTTGCTGCTTGGCTGTGCCACAGGGCTGCAGATCCACTCTGGATCAGGGTGCTGAAGGAGTACTCTGGCTGAGGGCAAAAATGTGCTCCAGCAGTCTGTGCTGTGGAGAAAGTCCCCATCCTCTGTTCCTTGCTTCTTGACTTTAAAGGGGTGTCAGTACTGTCCTCTGAGTCTATGAGCTTCTGTGGCCATAGTCTGGAGTGACACCCACACAAAGTAAAGAGCAGCATTTATTCTGCCTTGTTGGACAAAGTGGGATTCTTGACATGGGACACTGTTGTAGGACCAACCATGTGGAACACGAGGTGCCTTGGATTACCAGGCAGTGAAACAAGCCTTCTCCTGGGCTCCTGATCCTCTGTTTTGCTTTCTTTTGTGCTATGAATGACTAGAAATCATAGAATGAAGTTCTGCTAATTTGGAATTAACAGAATCAGAGAATATTCTGAATTAGAAGGGACTTACAAGGATCACTGAGTCCATCTCTTAAGTGAATGACCCGTATGGGGATGGAAATGGTGACCTTGGCATTACTAGGACCAATCTCTGGGCTTCTGAAAAACGTTGTTTTAGTTAGCTTTAAGTATCTTGCATATATTGGAACATTAGTGTGATACAGCATTAGGAAAAATACTACTTACAGCATGATAAATGATCATTTAAAAACCTTTTCAGCACAACTGAAGTGGTTTTACTTGGGCAGTACCTGTCAGAGCTGCACTGGTTTTAAACAAGACATATATAGAAACATATATTTTAATTGTAATTCTCTTTTTAGTATAACAAAGAATGCAACTTAGTCTAGAAAAAGAACTAATTCTGGTGTTAATGCCATGAGGATGTGCATTGATTTGCACTTTAATATACAAGCGTGAGTAAATCAAGAAACAGTTGCTGAATGAAAACAAATGTTTAATCTTTTCTTCAATTAAAGACATCAGTAAAACAGTGTATTTAGAAAAAGAAATGCTTCTGTAGTTCTGCACCTGTTGATTGTACTGATATCAGCCCTGTACTCCAGTCTGTATAAGGCATGTTACTGTTGGTAGCTGTGCCAGCCAGGCACAGGCAGGCCACCACCATGGATTTTGTGCCATCTGCTCCATGTGCCTGTAACCACACCAGGAGCTGGCTGGTGAATGGCGATGGTTTGAATCCAATAAATATTCACAGTACACCCTGACTCTGAATGTTTTGTTCTCTGCTCAGGGTCGAAGCAGGGAGGGAGGCAGAAGTGAAGACACAACAGAGCACAAAGTACAGGTCTTTTAGTGCATCACTCACTGGGTTATAGGAGAGCTAGGGAAGGGGCAAGCAGAGCTGCAGAGGCTGTGGTGTTCTCTGGACTGGTCCTAAACTGCTTCCTTCCCCTGAGCTACACACCCATTATCAGTAATGCTGCATCCTCACTGAGGATAAGGAGATCATCTTTCCCAGTAAACAAAACTGGAGACCTTTTTGAGTAAGCAAAACCATGGTCATCAGCTGGAGGAAGATGGACAACTACAGACACAGTGTGGTATTGCTTAGAAAAGCCTTAGGTGAGATCCAGCATCTGCCAGCCTAAGTTACAGCTGTGTCGTGGTTTGGCACTGGCCCAATGCCAGGCACCCTCGAGAGTCACTCGCTCACCCTGTCCTGCCACAGCTGGGCAGAGCAGGGAGGAAAAACAAAATTAATGAAGGCTTCATGAGTGAGATAAGGACTGGGAGAAACACTTCAAGGGCAGAAGAGGCTCAGCTTAAGGCTGCAAAGTGATTTTATTACTGAGACTCAGAGGAGGATAACGAGAAGTA
>VWPU01000093.1:2707-14860 GCA_013398955.1 Callaeas wilsoni | reverse complement strand
ACCCCTGCTTGAAAACCCACAACTAGGAGCAGATTAAACCGGGAATTCTGAAGAGAAGAAGAGTTAAGACCAAGGCTCTGCTGTTCTCTGATTTCCAGGATCATTCTGTATTTTTACTTTAAATCAGGGGTGATACCACCCTTTCTGCCTTGCAGATCTTCAGTACACATTGTACAAGAACTGACAGAAGCGGTAAGAAAGAAATTCTATTTGCTTCTACTAAATAAATAGCAGCATTTTTATAACGGTTTTACACCTGTACAGCAAATCATGATAGTCATAACAAGCAAATGCTACGGAAGAATTTATTAACAGGAATTTTTAAAAAAACAAAGCTCATTTGGAGGTGTTCAAGGCCAGGTTGGAGCAACCTGGGAGAGTGGAAGGTGTCCTTGCCCATGGCACAGGGTGGAACTGGATGGGCTTTAAGGTCCCTTCAACACAAACCAGTCTGGGATTCTATTTTGTGATTCTCAACCAGATTATTCGTTCAGTCAACTATCTCAAGACTGTTCCTCCTGTCATTAATCTGCAGAAAATTCCGTCAGAATACCCTGCTAACAGTGACAGCCCAGTAGAGGGGCACAGGGCGGGGATCGGGGCTTTGCCCTTGCTCAGGGATATCACGTTCCCTCGCGCTGCCATTGCCTCCTGTTCCCTCTCCTCTCCTCACTCAGCTTGGAAGTTGTGAACAGCGGGAATGAACAGGCTCCGGAAACGCTTCATCCCTTCTCCAGGAGGATTCAGCTGCCTGATGCCACCGCCAGCACCGAGGGAAGCCCGAGGGCCGCACAAATCTCCACCCAGCCGCCACAAAGAGAGCAGCGAGCACCCCTGAATCACTGCGGCCCGAAACCTTCCTCCAGCTCATGCTGAAACCACGGGGAATCCTGCGCTGGGCCTGGCACGTGCAAAGGAACATTCCAGAAGGGAATCATCAGAAGGATAACACGGGTGGGCTCGGCTCCCTCTCCCAGCTGTGCCAACGAACGCGGGCCGAGGGCTGGGAATCCACCTGGGCTGGTGCAGAAGATGCCTCTGGAAGATAAACCAGCGTGGGGTGAGGTCCAAGGAGCTGGGTTTTAGGAGGAAAGGCAGGGAATTAAAATCTGGGCTTTTTAGGAAAATATTCACAATGAGAGGATGAGCTCAGTGATTTTTTTGGGTCACACTGAGGCGCCTCAGCCTCCCTGCCGAGGGCCAAAGTGGCCACATCACCTCTAAAACTTGCTTCAAAAAAGTCCTTGTCATTGTCATCAAAGTGAAACTATTCCTAAAGTCATTTAAACTAAATTTTCCTGTATCCCCACGCTTTTAAAATTCTGTTTCGACCCCCGGTGCTTTACAACTCTGAGGAAGAAGAAAATTCCACGGAGCTCTAGAAGGAAAATGGGGTGTAGACGATGTATAATAATGGAAAGGTTGCCAGGAGTTTCTCTCCCACTGAGGAATCAGCCCATGGGGGAGGCTAAAATACACAGAAATACATCTTTTGCTAAACTATTTTACATTTATTGTTCTCCAGGCCTCACAAAAGTGGAACCTTCAGCTTTTCTCGGTCAGCTCTGGCCATACTTGGTGGCAACACCTCCCCAAAAAGTGTATCCACCTCCTATTTTATTTCTAAGTGACAAAACCGATTAATTGTGGATGATAATTTGAGGCAGATTTTTCTTAATCTTGATGTATTTTCTTGTAGAAAGCAAATCTTCTGCGTTTCTGCCCTGCCAACATAATCAGTGCAGCTGCTGCTTTATTCATATTATTTTGACAGAGGTTCAGACCTTTCCCTGGATATGAATCCTCTTTATTTAGATATTTCCTTTACACATGTCCTAGTTTTTCTGGGACTGTGATCCAGAGAAAGGAACAGGAATTTCTTTCTCTTTCCTGTAAGGAACAGGAATTTCTTTTCAGTGTAATAATGGGTATTTCTTCTGTGGGGAAATTTTTCCTGCTCAGCTTTAGCAGTATTCCCATAAAATACTGCTTTGCGTGAAGTTTCCCAGGTTTTATTGCTGTCTTCTGGAAACTATTTCACACTCTGCAAAGCAGAGGTTTCTGTTGTGTAGATTGATTTTCAGTGTAATCCAGCACTCCCGGAGGGGAGTTATTTCTCTCCACACACCTAAAAAGTGGATGTTTTGTTAAATACGGTGCAGTTATTTGGTAAATTAATTAATAAGAACTAGAATTCTGGAGTTTTAATCTTTGTTCTGCCTCGGCCCCCTCAGAGCTGCCACAAGGCCTCATTTTGAATGTTTCTCTTTGCTTTTTCCCCCTTTTTATCCTCCTCTTAGTAAGAGCCATTTGTCACTGTGGAATTTTCAGAATTTTAGTGTAGATGTAAAAATATCTTCTTTTGTACACATCCATCTTTATGATTAATAACAGCCTGGCCTAAAAAGAGTGATTCCTTTCAGAATTACAAAAGGCTTTCATCCCATCTCCTCATCTGGTCTGAAACGAGGACATTTTCACTCCTGGGAAAGAAAAAAAAATATTCCCTGGAAAATGCAGCCCTAATGACCAGGTGATGGATCACTTCAGCTCAGGGGTAAATCCCACCTCAGGACAGAGATTTGCAGGTGCCACGTTCTATTCAGTGCCAGCCTCTGCAGCGGAGCTCCCCCAGGGAAACCTTTCCCAGCAGGAACCCGAACCCAGAGCGGAGCTTTTGGATCCTTGGGGATTCATGAGCCACGTTCAATTCCGTTTTTAATTCTCCCTGAAAGGAATGAGGGACTTGTCTTCACAAATAAGCTGTGGGCCCGCTGGTAGATAAAAACTAGCACTAAGAGAGAAAAGAAACAATGGGAAGGGTTCCACTGATTGATGAATGGAAAGAGAGATTTGTCTTTATCAGTAAACCGTAGGTCTGCTGAAAAATGGAATTGAATATCAAAGGATGAAAGAAACAATGAGGAGAACCATAAATTCAATAGGAATTTATGAAAAAAGGCAAGGGGGGTATCCATTAGAAGGGAATCTTAGGAATTANCATTAGAAGGGAATCTCAGGAATTAGGCGTTCTGGGAAGTCTGTACCTCTCAAGTACCTCAGCCAATGGGGAAAGAGAGAGGGAAAATGCGGTTGGGAAATTGGGATAAAAAGGAGGCTGCGTCCTCCAAAAATTGGAGAGACCCCAGGGGAATGCCACACGGCCTCTCCCTTTATTGGAATAAAGTGACGGGACTCCTCTGTCTCCTTTTTGGACATCAGCCTCTGGTGTTGGTGGATTCATTTTCCTGACATCCCCTCACGCGCACAACGCATTTATGGCCTTGCCACCTATGGAGGCACCGTAAGAACAGGGCTCTGCCACTCCCCAGACACTGATTTTTCCAAGACTTTACAGAGTTGCTCTTAAAGCCCATTTCGTGTTCCATAAATTTTTACATCAAACGTTCCCCCCAGCTTGCTTTCCTGCCAGAATGACCTGCTGCATCTTATTTTAAAGATGAGTTCAATCCTTCCAGCCACGTTTTCCTCGTGCCGGGTGTAACCCTGGAGGAGCTCCGTGAAATATTGTTTGATGGGGAGAGGAAACAAAGCCCATTTTGACCAAAAAAAGGCAGAATTATCCAGAGTTTGTCTCATTGCTGCTTAAATATGGAAATCCTCCTCTGCCTGTCTTCAAATGCAGAGTCCAACCTCCCAGTGAAGGATATTTATCCAAATAATCTTAGTTTGCTGGAGGAAGGGAGAGCTCTGAGTACCCAAAACTGTCCTTTTAGCCAAAATTCTGCCACAGATTCATGCATTAGGCCAAGTTTTAGATGTGATTAAATGATCTTGGTGTTCTTGCAAATGATTTTTGTTTAAAAGATGGCCAAGAAACAGTTATCCACCAAAAAAAAACCCAAAAAACCAAACAAACAAAAAACCCAAACAAACAAAAAAACCAAATAAACAAACAAAACACCCCAAACAAACAAAAAACCAACCAAACAAACAAAAAACCAACCAAACAAAAAACCCCAAACAAACAAAAAACCAAACAAACAAACAAAAAACCCCAAACAAACAGAAACCCAAACAAACAAAAAACCCAAACAAACAAAAAAAAGATGTTCTCATTTTCAAATGTTTCAGTGAAAAATTTGGTTTTTATGAAAACCCTATAACCAATGTGAGTGATTCCTGAAGCAGATATTTATAGCAACTTTGAATCTTCGACACCCTCCTAAAACAGTTCCAAAGATCTGAATTAAAGAACAATCCCAGGCCTATTTTAAAAGTGAATCTTGAGGCTGTCAGGAGGCAGAGTGGGGTTAAGGAGTTATGTGGGAGCAGTGAGAAGGCACAGAATTGCAGTGTGACAGTGGCAGCCTCTGAAACTCTGGCACTGAGGAGAAATCCAGGAGAGTTACACCTTTCCACCGTGTTCTTTTCCAACTTTTACGGAGTTAAACACACCAAAACACAGCTCAAGGGGGGAAACTACACTATTTATACTTTAAACACGCAGCTATTAATGTGATTAAATAATTGAGCAAATTGCTGTCAAAATATCTTCTGTGAGAAGAACTGGTATTGAACGGTGATATGGGAGTGGGGAAAGAATTATTAAATGGGATTTTCCCATTTTTTTTATTTATGCACTGGGCTGTACAAATTCCACATCCCTTCTAACCCACACTCCCAAGATAAATCCAGGAGAATTATGTGTGGGAGGGCACAGGCTGAATAATCCCACAGAAATGGGATTATTTCTGTGCTGAAATATTTCCAGAGCAGGGTCCCAGTTAAAACCTTCCCATTTCAGATTGTTCAGCAGAACTTGGCTATTTGGAGAAAGGAATTTTAAGCCCCAGCACTTCATTAAATGTCTCTTGGTTTATAATAAGGAATAAGTGAACCTTAAGGAAGTAATGGAGCAGATTGAGAAAACGGCAACTTTTTCAAATATGCATTATTTCACCCCAGCATAACTTAGCCAAAGTTTAAAAATCTATTTTCATTTAAAATGAGGGTTTCTTGCTCCTTCAGATGTTCTGTCTGACTGGCTTTTTTTTTAATTGCCCCTCCTGCCTTGTGATATTTGTCACTGTGAGACTTCTCAGACATTTAAGAACCCATTTTATTGGGGTCAGAGGCCTTTATTAGCTGCCATCAAATTCCCTGGGCAAGGAGACTTGAACTTCCTCACATCTCCCCAGCTTTTGACTTAGAGCTGGCTGTGAGAGAGCTCTTTGTGGTGCCTCAGAGCTGTAGGTCACACAAGGCAACATTTACTGCCCCTGCTGCAGCTCCAGCTCTTGCATTTCATCTTCTCCCTCCGCCTCAGCACTGCAGGTGCTCTTCAGAGTGCTTGTCACTGCTAGTTTTGGATAGAAACTTGGGGACATAAAGAAAAATACCCTAAATTCTTACAAATAAGACGTAATAACTATTAAAGGAACAGAATATTTGGGCATTTCGGTTTTTCCCCATGGTTCTACTGTTCCGTGTGTGATTGGAGCAGCCCTTGCTGGAGGGAATACTTGAAAAGGCACTGAAGGGAGGGGGCCTTCCTCCTCAGGCTGAAAATCCACCTTCCTCCACTTCCAAAGACTTCTGCAATTCAAGATTTCTACGGATTTTCAGCTCTAGACAGACCAGACAAAGAAAAACAATCGTAGAAAGATGGGTGAATCTGCAGCCAGCCCCCAGATCCTGCACATTGTGCTGTGTTTTGCTTTTCTGTCCTCACATACATCAAGTCGGGAATTAATTCCTGTTGCTCCTGGTTGGGAACACAACCAGCAGAACCCAAATTTTGGCTGCTGGCCCAGCTCCTCTCATATAAGTGCCTCAGCCACCTCCTGTTCCGTTACAAATCCACAGCAGCACGTATTTGTTACACAGAAAGTGCTGTTCCTTAATGCTCAGCCAAGCTGGGAAATTATTTCTTGAATCCTTTACTTTTCCCATTACAGCGAGGAGCAGAAAGGAGAAAGTGCTTTATGTGCACGCAGTTCTCTGGTTTTGCTTCCAAAGCACAGGATTAATTCTCTCATTAAGGTGTTTCTGCTCAGGCGAGCTGCCTGTGCTGAGGCACATTTCTTGTGCTCAAAAGTTAAAGTAGGAAAAATCCTTCCCTGGGAGGGTGGGAGGCTCTGGCACAAATTTCCCGGAGAAGCTGTGGCTGCCCCTGGATCCCTGGCAGTGCCCAAGGCCAGGGTGGACAGGGCTTGGAGCAGCCTGGGACAGTGGAAGGTGTCCCTGCCCATGGCAGGGGTGGCACTGGATGGATTTTGGGGTCCCGTCAACCCAAACCATTCCGGGATTTTCTGAGAGTCTGTAGAGGAAGGGCTGTGCTGCTTCGTGCTGTCTCTTCTGGTGGCACAGGAGAGAGCGGTTGGTGCCCTTTTCTGTGGCAGGTCAGGTCCTGGGCTCCCTGAGGGATGGAGGAACCAGGGGCACAAGGGGAACCCGGGGAATGGGGTGGGAGCAGAGCCTTGGCCTCCTCGGGACACGGTGAAATCCTGGCTGGTCCCTCCAGGCGACAGCAGCACTTCCCACTATCGCACAGGTTTCCTTCCTCACTCCTGTGGGAACAACGCACAAGACCCCCGAGCATCTCCAGTGTCTGCCTCTCACGGAGCCCCCTCAGCTCTGGGAGAGGGAATGGGGTGGGACACCCTTGGATTGCTCCGGGCCCCAGAGCACGGCCAGGAGCTGAGCCCTTTCACAGCACGACTCCAGCCCCAGCGTGGGGGGACTGGCTGCGTCCTGGGGCAGCTCCAGCATTTTCCTGCACACCAAACCTGCTTATCCCAGCCCTGGAGGAGCAGGGATGGGATCCAGGGCAGGGCAGGATCCTCTCTGGTGCAAACCCCTCAGTGCTCTAAGCCCAGCCCAAACGTGGGAGCGGGTCTGGCACTCAGCAGGAGCAGGATCCAGAGAGCAGAAAGAGCCTGGTTCCTCCGTTCCGTGGCTTTTTAGGAAGCAGTGACTAATGATGCGAGCCAGGAAAAGTGCAAATCCCTGCTCCTTATTCGTGGAGCGTTACTAATGGATTGGGAATGGGCGGCTGGGAGCCAGAGCCCCTGGATGAGGAGCTGGCAGTGTCAGCAGCTGATCGGGTTGCTGGCTATGTGTCCTCACCTCCCTTATTTAGTGAACTCGTGGTGATTTTATCTCCACATCTCAGGTTTCCCGGTTGTTCTGGAGAATTCCAGCTCTCCACAGTGACGGGGATTGATAATAAGGCAAAAAATCAGGAGACATAGCAGTTAACAGCGAACTTACAACACAACGAGAAGCTTTCCCCCTGTATATTAAAGTCGTTTCATTTACTTGGCAGAGCTGCTCTCCTGGCTTCCAATTTGAGCAGAAAGGTCAGCAGAGAACAGTGTTTTTGGAGAAGTCATGAGCTACAAATAAATCCCTTCATCCATCAGATAAACAGCCTCCCATGGAGGGATGCATGGAATTACATCCCAGCCTTTCCACGCTCCTGCTCCTCCTTCGTTTGCTCCTTTTCCATCAGCTGAAGGCAGCTGCCAGTCATTCCCTCCCCTCCCAAACAAACACTGGGAACGTGGCACATTCGGGGGGCTGGGAATGCTGAAAGCACCGGGGCTTGCAGGGAGGAAAGGTGCATTTAGGATCATCTTGCTCCCACCAGCTTTTTCCACAGGCACGTGCAGAAAGGAGCTGGAGGCAGCAGCACGGAAGCCCACAGATGTTTCAAACTCATTCCCACATCTGGTGTCAGCTCCTGGTACCTCAGGAGATCACGGAGTGGTGTGGGAATTGGAGGGGGGGGAGTGGAAATTAAAACAGAGTCATAAAATTAAATCGCAGTCAGACGATTTCCCCCATTAAAACACAGCTCCAATGCGGCAAATCTGCATCCTGGGAAGCAGATGGTGCTGTGCATGGAGATCTCACCAAGTGGGGAGGAGGAGAGACGCTTCTGACAGCTGAAGGCTCCAGCCCAGGCAGCTATTTTGGGCCAAACCACGCCATTCCCATCACACCCAACATATTGCCCAGGAGAAGCCGGAGAACAAACAAAGAGAAATGTGTTTGGCACTGCAGACACTCGAGAAGCACAGGCAGCACTTCAAACGCTCTGCAGTGGGAGTTGTAAATGGGAATTATCCCTCTCCTTGCAGCATTCCCTTCCGATGAACCCAGCCCTTGTGTAGGACTCGGTGGAGCACAAACACCTCTGAGCAGCCCACCTCTGTCCCCTGACACTGGAAGGGTTTAAATCTTCTCTGGATGTCCCAAACTGTTGAATCCTGATTTATTTTTTTTTTAAATTCCTTTTGTATTTCTTTCTGTGCTTTTGTGTTCTTTGAAGAAGATTGTGGCTGTGTGAGGGAGGCTATGGCTGCATCCAGAGGACTCCAGCAATGCCCCTTCAGTTTTCTGTGCCAGCTCATTAGAGGAAATCTCCTCCTCTTCCATCACTTCCAGAATACACTTCCCATTCCAGCCCTAGAGGTGGGAATGCCTCATCTTTATTTATTTATTGCTTATTGACAGCCCCTGTTGCAGCAGATTTCAAGCACTGGGCCTGAATACAAACACCACCTTTTAAAAATGGGGCAAGCCTTAATAAATCCTCCATTAGAGAAACCCTTTCACCACCTTTATTCAAATATTTCCTTATCTCCATCACCAAGATCTGGTGATAAAGAAGAGAGCCTTGGGAAGTGAGTCATGGGAGCGTGTCCTGAGGCTGCCAATGGAAAGGGAGCAGTGGGAGAATCCATCCCATATTCCCAGAGACAAAGGGAGCACAGGCTGCCAGCTCTGAGCCACTCAGGGAGTCACAAAACCCATTCATCTGCCTTGCTCAAGGAAATCGAAACCAGCCCAGAGCTGACTTATCTCAGTGCTGCCTCAGAAGGCTTCACTTTTTGGGTTTTATTATGAATTTGGTCAAGGGAAGGCGTCAGGGCTGGAATGAACCTCTGGAACAGCCGAGGCACCGAGTGAAATCTGGATTTTGCACTGCGCAGTCAGCTGAGGGCACAGCTAATTTTAGTTTCAGAGAACTCACCAAAAAAGGCACCTGTAACCTCAGCTCCCCTCTCACCTCAGCTTTGGGACAAGCCTGGCCTAAGGATTTAATCCTGAATTTAAGCCTGTCATGTTCTGCACCCAAAAGTGCCTCAGAGTGAAAATGTGAGGCATTCAAATGTATAAATCAATTCTGCAGCCTCTTGCTTAATGCAAATTAAATAGTCTGCACCACAGACACGAAACAGCTGCTAAACAGAGTAAAAATTAATGAAGAAGAAAATTAAGATTGCTTTGTTGCTGCTTTTTATCAATTTGTGCCCAGATCTGAGGAAGGTTTCATAAGGACGCTGCCGGTTTGCAAAGCGACTCTGGATTGCTGAGCTTCTATTTATATTTCCCTCGCACGCCCTGGAGTTCTCTGGAAAAGTGGGAAGTTTGTGAGGCATTAATTCACCAGCAAGTACTCTGCAAACATTCCCAGATGTCTGCACTCCGCAGGGATGCTGCTGGTTAAATCAAAGGTCGCGTTGGAGAGCAGCTCTGGCCCCCAGGAGCATCTTCAGCTTTGTCTGCTGGGTGTAGCTCAGCCATTTCCCAGTTCCCAGCGAGCTCACCTCTGGAAAAGGACAGGGAAAATCTGTTTGGAATAATTTCTCTCTCCCAAAACATGTCACTCTGGAGAGGTGGGCTCCAAATCAATATTTTGGGGCTCGTGCTGCCACCAAGCAAAGACTCCCACTGACTTCAGTGGCCGAATTTTTGTTGCAGTTCCAGAATTCTGGTAACTCAAGGCTCTGTAAGTTGATAAACCCCAGAATTTTCTTCTGAAACACATCCCTGGTTAAATTTTTCCTTGAAATTAATATTGGCATCTTTTCTCCATGTATCACCAGGTAGTTTGGCTCTGATATTAAAAGCGAATAAGAAGATGTAAAGGCTAATAAATAAACAACATCCCATAGTTTACTTGGGAAATGAGACAGGTTTTTGTTTTCTTAAAATAGTATTAATTTCAGGTATAATTTACACCAAATTCTACATTTATACTCAGGAATTATATTTCCTACCATGAGTAAGGCAGGTGTGGGATTTGCACCCCAGGCACCTGCAGGTGTTTAACCTCCCCAGCATACCCAGGGTGTGTTCCTATTTATAACTGATATATAATTTATAGATAATAATTTCACTGCTGTGGTTTGGTGCACCCCGTTCCACAGCAGAATTCTGTGTTTAAATAAAAGATGCTGTTATAAGATCAGTCAGAAATCTCCTCTCATTCCCACTGACACCGAGGTCAGGCACTGGGAAAGAAATGAAAATCAGATTTTACACATGAAGATGTCCCAGAATTGAGAATCCTGGAAAAGAGAAAGGAGCAGCCTGTGTGGAAAATTGCTGTTTGCATTCTGCATCTGCACATGTTCCTCTTCAGGGGAGATGCAGAGCGAGCAGGAGTGCTGCCATGAGGTTTCTCAGGAGTTTAGCAGGGGGGAGGCAGAATTTCCCTGCAATTCTTGGCATTTGCTGCAAGAGGGATTCCTGGGAATAATATCGGGAAACGTCGTTTATATGCACTGAGATGAAAAGCACTGTCAGGACAACTCAGCCTCATTGACCTGTTATCCAAACTAATGTACAAACCCGTTTCTGGTATTGCCACCGAGCTGTTCCTCTGGAGAGCCGTGCCTGTATCACCCCGAGCATCCTAAAATCTCCTTCTTTAAAATATCTGGAAAGAAAAGCACAAGGTTGGTTTTTTTTTTTTAACTGCATTGCAGTCCTGACATGAAAAACTCCGCTTTTATGGTTGTTATTATTGGTAGCAATTTTTCTATTCTGATTTTATATCTCGGCAGAAGAAAAGGGAGGTGGCTCTGCAGGTTTTGGGGAATATTTTGCTTTAATATTTTTCAGGATTAATCTTCAATGAGCCACGTTATTGTGCACATCTGCCAATGATGAAAGTATTTGAGCCTGAAAATCCTGAGAAAACTTTTCAGCTGAGCGGTAGAATTCAGCAAACAGCAACAGAAATATCCCCCAAACTTTAGCATCCCAGAGAATATCATAGCACAGATATCCTACAGATTTGGGGAGTATTTTTACAAGGAAATTTCCATCAAATTAAATGTTTCTTGGAATGAATTTGTCCAGTAAAGCTGGTGACCCATCCGTGTTGTGTCCTCACTGCTCACCCCCAGGGTGAAATAATGGTAAATTCAGTTTGCAACTACAGGAAATTAGAGTTTCTCACGGTTATTATTTTTATTTAAGTCATCCTTGTAAGTGCATTCACAAAATGAGGCTTCTTCCAACCAAAACCATTGGATTTTGTTTAATACAAGCAAGAAATGACACTGATAAAAATGTTGGTATTGTTCAGACTAGCAAACAGTGAGGGCTTCCTCCAGCTTCTCACTCTCTATCTTAATTCTGGGTACCACAAAAATTGCCTAGAAAAGCTGAATCTTGCTTTTTTCCTTTTGGAGCCAAAATAATTCCCAAGCTTATTCTGTTTATAACGCACAACTCCTGTGTATTACAGCACTAAACAGACAATAAACCCACTTTTGCAGTGGCAGATTATTTGTTTCCGTAGGAAAAAGGCGAGCACAAGCGATGCCCTGATGGCTTCATGCGACGTGCGAGCAGGAGGAGGAGCTGTTCAGCAAGGAATGCTTTTCCCCGGGTTTCCAGTGGATAATTACCCGGTTTATTCACAAACCTGGCTCACGAATCGCTTTTCATTCCTTTCACAAGTGACCAAAAGCCTGACCCCCAACAAAGCCAAAATTAAATAGCGGCCGACAGCCGGGATATCGATGGTGGTGTCCCTGCTGATTCCCAGCTTTTAAAAGAATCTCTGCGGGTCCCAAATTCTGCTCCTGCCCCGGGCAGAGCTGCGAGAGCGAGGAGCTTGGCCACGGAGGGCACAGCGAGCCCTGGAATGGGATTTGGGGGCTCGAGCCACCGGGCTGGCTCAAAAATCTCTGAATTTTGCACTTAACTGCTGCAGAACTTGTGCTTAGCCCTGCGGAATTCCCATTTAACCAGAGGGGCAGCTCCACTCCGAGTGTTCCCAGAGGGGCCCTATCCCGGCACCAGTGGCTTCCCCATCCCAGTTCTCCAGCAGGACAAGGCTTTTCCTGTGTGGAATTTCATGGAAAACTCATCCCTCATGGACTG
>VWPU01000092.1:0-13598 GCA_013398955.1 Callaeas wilsoni | reverse complement strand
GGGGGCCGTTCCGCGCGGTCGGGCGGCCGCGCTGTCCCCGTCCCGCGGGCGGCGGTGCCGGCCCTCACGCCGCACTCACCCCGGTGCCGATGGAGCTCATGGCGGCGCCGCTCCCAGCCCGTCCCGCGCCCACCGCCCAGCAACGCGCGCTCCCATTGGCCACCGCGCCGCCCTCCCGGGATGACGTCAGCGAGCGCTACGTTAAGTTGCGTATAACGTGATATGTGTTCGTAGCGCCCGGCTAGCTCAGTCGGTAGAGCATGGGACTCTTAATCCCAGGGTCGTGGGTTCGAGCCCCACGTTGGGCGAATAACTTTTGGGCTTCTCTGAGGGTTCCAGTCGGGAAAACGCCGACTGCCGAGGGAAAATCCCCGTGCGGATACACCCGGGATAACCTCAGAAATAATAGATAAACACTGTATCAGTGAGAAAATCGCCTTTTATAAGTCATCTGGATGCGGGAATGATACGCGCATAATAAAGCAGGAGCCGTGAGGAGATGGGCGGTGACCCCTTGACACTGGATTCCAGGAAGTTTTATTTTTTTTACAAACAATGCAGGAAATGGATGTTAATCGAGTAGAAGCTCTGGGCTCCCTCGCAGGTAGAGATGAATTGCAGAGATAACTGGATAAACTGGAGAGCTGGGCAAGCACCTGCCATGGGAAATGTAATGAGAGCCACTGTGGGATTCTCCACCTGGTTAAACACACAAACTACGGGAGGAGAGACTGGAGAGGAGCCAGAGCAGCCCCACAGGAGGGGATCGGGGGGATGATAGGAGGAAAATATCCTTGGCTGTGAGGGTGGTGAGGCCCTGGCACAGGCTGCCCACAGCAGCTGTGGCTGCCCCATCCCTGGCAGTGTTCCAGGCCAGGTTGGACGGGGCTTGGAGCAACCTGGGATAGTGGAAGGTGTCCCTGTCCATGGCAGGGGTTGGAATGGGATGTTCTTTAAGGTCCCTTCCAACCCCAACCATCCTGGGATTCTGTGATTTGCCTTGGTCCATCGCTGAACAGGCTCTCCAGGCTCAGAGCCTGTCAGAATTCAAGGAGTGTCTGGACAACGCCCTCAGCCATAGGATTTATTTCATGTAGTCCTGCAAGGAGCAGGGAGTTGAACTCCATGAGCCTTGGGAGTCCCTTCTGACTCAGGACCATCTCTGATTCCATGAAAAGGGAGATGAGGGAATGAGAGAAAGCCCTTCCCCACGGAGCAGCTCCTGCTGATGCAGCCGGACACAGGCAGACCATGATGGGCTTGTGCATATTCCAAAATCCTACAGCATCCTCCAGCCAGCAGGACTCGGCTCATCTGGAGCTGTTTCCAAGGCCACCACCAACCTGCTGGAATGGCATCCAGCCCATAATCAGGAACCTCAGAGGAAAATCCTCCAGTTACTGCAGAGGTTTGTGTCTGTCACTGTCCTTCCTGATAAACCAGGCGGGCTCACCGTGTATTTGTGTGCTGGGAGGATCCACGGATCCCTGCTGTGCCAGGGAGGGAAGAACTAGGACAGTTAGGCTGAAAACCCAGCCCTTTTGTACACCATTACACATTCAGGGTGTGATCTCTGAGGGCTTTCCAGGGCAAGCCATTAAGAGTCTTTCCAACATCTTCGATGAAACAAGAATCCTGTTTCTGCCTTAAGAGGTCCCAGGACTCTGCACTTCAACCCAGCAGCACACAGGAGTCAGGAATTCTGTCCCTGGCACGTGAAACAGCAGCTGCTGAGGCTGTTCAGTGATGCAGGAACCCCACAGGAGGAGATCTGAGTGGGCAGAACACGCCACGAGAGGTCCCAGGGTACGTGCGCAGAGCAGCACAGAAATACCCCCGAAAAGGGAAGGGCTAAGAATATCCCGAATTTCCTCAGCTGCAGTCTGCTGCAGTTCAGGAAAATGACATCATTGCACCACCACCACCGGCTCTGTAGGAGTTTCATCTCCTGACTCCTTCCCACTGAGAAGGACACCAGCAATCCCTCCCAGCTCCACGCGACTCGTGCTGACGGCAAATTCCCCTCTCGGGAGCAAACCTCGGTAGGCTCTGGTTCAGTTCTTACTGAGCTAAAACACAGCCTGCACCCCAAATTACCCAAATTGTGACTGAAAATGAGCAGCACAGCTCGGGCTGCATGTTCTGTACGCCTAAGGCTGGCTCTCTGAGCCTGGCAACAAGACAGTGTCCATTTCTGCAGCCTGGAACAGCAGCAGGAGATGGTCCCTGGAACACCAACCTCATCCCAGGACTGTAACACCACCTGTGAAGGTGAAGCACGTACGAAACGCGATGACAAAACCATGCAGGAGTTACTGAAGTGCTGCAGCACATTCCCCAGGTCAGGGTTCACCACAAGAGGAGTTCTTTAAATATCTGTTTGACTTGCAGAATCGTGCCTCAGGCACACAGCAGGTGGGCAGCAGGCAGCGCAGGGAAATCTGTCACAAAAAGCACGTTTGTGCCAATAAAAGACTTCACCACCCAAAAAATTTCATATTTATCTTCCCAAATTTGAGACAAAAATTGCTCCTCAGGGTAGGATTTAAACTTCAGTAACCAGCAGATACCAGCAGTCACTATGTAGCCACTCAGTCAAGTTTCACCTCACACCTGTTTGTAATTGATTTATAATAATTTATAATCTTACATTGCTGAAATCTTTCTTGGAGGAGACACATCAGGAGAGGTTTTAGCTCAGCACTGTGAGAGAATTACAGACAGAAGAGTTCTTTGCTAAAACCCTTAAAACAGGGGAAATAATGTTCCATCACCTTTGCTAAACAGCCCCAAACCATTTCTTCACATGTGATTCAAGGTGGAATATTTTAATATAGAATTTGGCCAAAAAAAATTTCCCATAGATGTTTCCCTGTAGACTGCTGTTCATTCTTCTCAGCGTGTTTAAAATGAAAACATCTTAAACCAAAATTCTCTCAGCAATGCCATTTACTATACAGATAAATAATAAACAACTCAGTAGGGAACAGCTCGTGAGGGGACAGAATTTCTCCAAAACAAGACAAAAGAGCAGAGGAGTTGCCAGAGTCAAGTTTGTAAACTATAACCGGACAGGGTTTTAAATAGTGTTAGTGCCTACACCCTGACAACACCCACGTTGTTCATATTTAATAGTGTTACACACAAATTAATGAACAAAAAACAAACCCCAACACACACAGATGTAGTCGAAACGGGGCAGAATCCTTGTGTGGCGTTTAGGTGGTTATTTCTCTGTGGAAAAAGCCCTTTTCATCAGTGGTGGGGGTGCTTTTCCAACATCAAACATCATTTCCAGAGGGGGGTTGTTGAGGCAGCACCAGTCGGGAATGCGGCCTGTCTGGCTGTAATATTCCTTGGACACAGATCGGCTCCCAAGGATGTCCTGGAGGGCCCCAAAAATGGCTCCTGCATTATTGGCAAGGAAAAAAAATTGCATTAATTCGATGCAGAATTTCTCTTTCTACTCCTTCCCATCAAGAATCTCAACTGGGATTTTTTAGCTTTGCCCCAAAATTTAAAGGGATGAATGGATACTGCTGCTTTCCTTTTCAGTAGCCCAGCTCATCCCAAACTGCTTCCATTTACGTCCCTGGAAAGTAACTGAAAACAAGGAATCATCTGCTCTCTGCTGACAGCAAACCTGCCCTGGTTGACCCACTTCTTACAACAGAGTTTTTATTTTAAGCACTTCAACCAAACCCCCTTGTGCTCAGGGCAATTTTTCCCCCAAAAAAGGTGCCCCACAAATTCACACCAGCTGTGAGAAGATTCAGCCCACAGCAGACGGCCAGGGAAGAAAAGCATCACAGGATTTGGTGCACAGAAATTGTTCTGGTTTGCTAATCCTAAAAATAAAAGGTTTTATTCACTACAAATCCCACTTGCAAGGGTTTTTTTTCACCTCTGCTCCCCCGCTGTTCCCATTCTTACCTCCCAGCCAGGCCACGCAGTTGGGTTTGGCAGGGGGGGTGTGAATCCTGAAGGTTTTAGTGGCAAGAGCTTCCTTGTATTTGGGTTTCTCCACCAGGTGTCTGATCTCAGCCATGAGCCTGTGCAGGAACCCCGGGAGCATGGCAGTGCCCCCGATCACCACCAGGTTCTCTGCCAGCTGCTTCCTGGTGTCTATTGGGCACTAATGCAAACAGGACACAAAAAAAACCCACAAAAGTCAAGCTGCCTGAGCTTGAAGCCATTCAGAAGCCTCTTAGAAATTCAGTCCATTTCTATGACCTCCAACTGCTGTTTTCTCATATTTAGCTGGAAAATAGCCAACATAATGAAGAAATGCAAGGGAAATGCCTGGAGGTGCAGAGGTGAAGGCTCCAGGCACAGAACTTCTTAAACAATTTGTTTTCATAAAGAATTCTAATTGAAATGGTTGTCATATCAGCCAAGTCCGTGGCTCTCCAATAAATTGCATCTCAGCAAACTTATTTAAATGGCATCAATAGCTACAGGGAGCCAACTTTAATTAACATACATCACCACATAATGAAAATTTCCATTTATAGTGGTTTTCTAATGCATTTTTTTCCTAAATATAATAAGAAGTGAAGCATTTGTATATGCCAAGAAAAATTCCTGCAATAAATTTAATATACTGCCTGTAATAAAGATGTCTGCATTAATTTTATTCTAGCACAGGTAAACCAGCAGCCTGCAGGACTCAAAAGTCTTGAGGAATTTTTAACTGCAGGTTCTCTAAGGCTAAAGGCATTCCCTAAACTGTTTCTAAAATAAAGATACCTGAACGAGTGAGTCCAAGATCAAAGTGGCAACAGATGTCTCTTCATTATCCTGTTCAAACAGGATTTCCACCACGGAGTCTCTGTGGAACAGACAGGAAGTGAGTGTTAATGAGCAGCAAAACCACGCTCTGAGCTGAACTCAGGCCCAGCAGAGCTGGAGATAACTGCAGCCTTCCTGCTGCCAGCACTCTGTCACTGCTGTCACACAGCCCATGCACCCAGCAGTGCCAGCAGGGAGGGGACAATCATGGAATCCTTGGAAAACACCGTAAAGATCATCACATTCAGCCCTCAGCCCAGCATCAGCACCTTGCTCACCACTAAACCACGTCCCCAAGTGCCACATCCACACGTGTTTTGAACACTTCCAGGGATGGTGACTCCACCACTTCCCTGGGCAGCTTGTTCCAGTGCTTTACAACCCTTTCAGGGAACACATATTCCCTAACATCCAATCTAAACCTCCTCAACTCAGCTTGAGGCCCTTTCCTCTTGTCCCATCACTTGTTACTCGAGCAAAGCCCGACGCCCCCCTGGCTGCCCCCTCCTGTCAGGGAGTTGTAGAGAGTGAGAAGGTTCCCTCTGAGCCTCCTTTTCTCCAGGTTAAAATGCCCTGCTCACACCACTGAACCTGTCCCATTATCAGGCACTGACACTCACTTCTCTTCCCCCACCCCTCCAATCTCTTTGCTCCTCTCTTCCTCTTGGGGCTCTGGAGAAGCCACCCCCTCCCATGATGGGCTGGCACTGTGCCCAGCACACAGCTTTCATTTTAGAAGCATTACAAGCATATGCAAGTGTTTCACTAAAATCCAATTTTATGAAAATTCATGTGCTTTTAGAGTTGAAATATATCCTTGTAATGATAAATACTCTGTCATGACACTTCTCACCTGATGGGGCCAACTACATGGAGAATCTTTTCTCCATCCAAAGGATAGTCCACGTCTGGAGGCGGCGAGGGACGCTGGAAATCAAAACAGACTTGTATTATTATTTTAGAGCCCAAAAAGGCTGCAGCCACCTCAAAAGAGAAGGAAGAGCTTCATCCTCACCCACCTCAGCACTTCCATCGATGTTGAACTTGGCTGCCTGGATTTTGAGCCCCCGTTGGAGATCACTCACAAAGCAAGTGCGGACTGTGCAGAGGGGAAGAGAGGGGCACAAGTGAGGCCTTGGAGATCCTTCTATCACCAGTAAAAAGAGTCATTTTTCTTAATTTAGAGAAGAACAGACACTTCACACCCTTGCTGGCCCAAGACATTATCCAATAAATGCAAAGAGAAGCAGTCTCTACACTCCAGCAGAGTTCAGGTGCTCTCTAGACCATGAGTGAAATGAAGCTGACACTAAAATTATGTTGGAAACCCTGCCTGTCCTTTCTCAGACAAACCACACAACATTTTCAGCCAGAGGGATGTTCCTGATGGTGCCTCAAGGTGCCAGGGCTTGTATCCTGCCTTCACTGCAGGTCCTGCACCACAGCTGAAATTGAGGCATTGCTCATTTTCTAAACAAGCTCCCACCATGCAATATTTTCCTTCGAGCAACTCTTCAACACCCTAAGAATTCCAGAGGGTTTTTCTGCTCCCAGACAACGCTGACAGCACAATCTCGTTTGTATCCCAGCTGCTACTGTTACTACACACTCATTTATTTGTATTTGGCACAGGTGAGCACCTTCCCCATAAACTGCTGTCACAAAGAAACAACTCTTCAACAGAGACTACAGTAATTTCATCCCTAGCCCATCATCTCTGCTTCCAAAAGACTGCATAGAAAACACAACCGGTCAGAAAATGTGTGCAAGTCCAGGAATTAGAAGAGCAACTTCCATTTCACAAACCACCAGCAGCATTTATTTTGCATTTGACTGATGGATTTCTCCCTAATTTGATCCAAGGGATACATATTAGTTACTGTTTTCTAGGAAAACACATATTTTTCTAATTGTTGCACACAGGAATTCATCCAAGTTCTGCCCAAAGAAAAACTCTATTTTTTCTGGTGTTAATGTACTTCTTGTCTCCTCTTGCCTGCCTGATTAACACACCAAATATCTTTTATACATACTTTTTTTTTCAATTGACTTTAAAGCAAACAGAGCCTTTCTAGTTTATAAACAAAACTACACAACAGTGCAATCCTCTTTCTGTGCCCACCTACCAAATATATCTACAAGTTAAAAGTTAACAACACAGAGGTTAAAGTGAAAGAGAAATTTAACACCTGGTTTTGGTGTTGCTTTCAAAGAGGAAGAACAGCACAAGTTCATGCAATAGGTAATAAATATGGCAAACAGAGAAGAAAAATAAATTCCTAAATGTAAAATATTGCATGCTTGTTATTATTACACTCTACTGCACAATTTTTAAAACGCTAGAGTTTCACAAAGCAAACAAATTTACCTTTTATGTCCTCTACTATGTCTTCTGGGACTGAGCCTGAAATAAAAAAAAATTAGAAAAAAATTCCTTTCAGTAGAGAGTTTAAGAATCAAACTAAGTTTGAATTATATTTAATATATTAAACTTTCACCCTGACAGCAGCTTTCAAAGATTTCCAAAGCAGAAAAGATATTAAGAACAGAAATAAAAAGTTTGTCTTTGCTCAAAACAGACTGAAAAAATACTACAGAACCTTTATCTCAGCCTTTATTTAAAACTGCTGTAAGAAGAGGCTCATCATAAAAATAATGTACTTGTTAAATGCCAAGAAAGAATTCATGCAAGCAGGTCACACGAGATGCAGGGAACCCCAAACCCACTTTATTCCCTGTTAGGACCAACCCCCTTTCCCAGTGCGAGCTCCCAGCGCAGGGCCCCATCCCACAGTCCTCACCCATCACGGAGGGAAGGCTTTGTCCTTTGGCCAGTCCTGTGTCCACTGTGCACTGCTCCAACAGCTGATACTCCAGCTCCCTAAAACAGGGCACAGGAGGGTGGGGAGGGACAGCTGTGAACTCAGCCTGGGTCTCTGGACTGCACTCCAGGGTCAGGATTAATTCCTTTTGGTTACATCCTTCTAAATATAAACTTTAGAAGACCCCATTCCCATAGTTTTTACCACATCAGCAACAGCCAAACAGCTTTAACTCTGAAGATTGGATGATATTACAGCAAATTAGGATTTAAAAGAGGAATTTTTGCTCATGGTCAAAGAGGAACTTTCACAAATAAATCATTTGTAACCTGGAATGCGTAACTATAAACTTACTTGTGGATGGCCTTTCCTCCCAGGGGAAGGGAACCCCAGCAGCTCAGGATTGGAATTCCCTCATAGATCTACAAGAAGATCAGGAAATTCTCCTCTTTTTCATTATGAGTTTTCAGTCTGCTGGAACTAAATGCCTTCTCCCTTCTACAATCCATTCCATCAGCCACCTTATGACTGCTTTTCTCCAAAGTTAATTTCTAGTCAATAAAAATCTCATGTTTCACGACAGCCCCACTGCTGAAAATGAAAGGATACAGGCAGCACCAAGCTCTCTGCATAGCCACAGTCCAGCACCATGGCAGAGTTGATCCCCAGCGTCAGGAGAGACATCAGGTGACTTGGAGCAAACAAAACAGAAGGTACCTACATGGAAAACCGAAAGGAAAGGTGACAGAAAGGGGCGAAAAGAAACAAAAAAGAAAGCACTGATGCCTTCCCTGAATGGCATTTTAAAAGCAAAACCCAAACAACTGTATCTTGAATTATTTCAATAACAATCTAACAAACAAAACACAACAGGATTCCAAATTCTGCATTCACTTTCTTTGTGGGGCACACCAGGTACTTCAGTGATGATGGATGCTGGAATGGGCTTGTAAGAAAAGCAAGTGTTGGCTATAAAATCCAGGTCAAGTTTCTTATTGTTATCGAGAAGAAATGAAAGAAGCTGAAGTACAGCTACTTGAAAAGTTGCAAAAACTTGAGGATGTGAATAAAAGTGCGAGAAAATCCATAAAAGTGTGCCTTATGACAAACACTGCTGCACCCAAACAGAAGAAGCTGTTTGAAACACTCTCACCAAAACAATGTGGAAACTCAAGTTAAAATTACATAAGAATTACTTCCTTCTCCCAGAATTCCATAAATCAAGTTTCCTAGAAAGCAATTCCTTTTAGAGAACACCTTGACGGGTGCATTAAGTGAGAAATTTCAATAAATCCTGCACTTACAGGAAAGGTACTGACCCTTAGCCCAGAGACAGAAGGTAAAATATTGACCCTGAATTAATGAACCACTTTTATTCTCTGCAACAAATAGAAACCTGAGAGAATTAACCTTCCATCAGTATTAACTGACTTCTTAACAAGTTACAAAGTCTCTCCATCAAGATCTCACTCTGAAGTCATGAGCCATTTTCAATGAACCATTTTGCATGGGATGTGCTTTAGCTGAGACATTTTATTGCTGTAAGAGGACTAGGGAAAAAAAAACCTCAAAAAACCCACTCAAGTCTTTCAGCAATTTGAAGTCATCAAAAGGTTTTACCAATAGTAAGAAAGAATTATGCAGAAGTTTGAGATGAGTTAGTAAACTGTGTTGAGGAAGGACAGTGAAGAAGTACTGCAGACAAACTGGTTTCACTGCTTTTTGTAGAAAAACCTTAACCTTTGTTGTGTCTGAACTGAAGAAGCACGGAGTCACCTTCCAAAACATCTTCTGTTACAACTAAGCAAGGATTAGGTTCAGCCTTTTCACAGAATCCTTCACTGGTTGGGTTGGGTGGAACCTTAAGGATCACCCAGTTCCACCCCTGCCATGGGCAGGGACACCTTCCACTATGCCAGGTTGCTCCAAGCTCCATCCAGCCTGGCCTTGGACGCTTCCAGGGATGGAGCAGCCACAGGTTTTCTTTCCTCCCACAACTTTTCTTCAAAAAGACTGATAAAGCAGAGAAGATACTTGATTTCAGGTAAGTTCTTCTCCAAATGAGCACAGACATGTGCTGGGCAGAGGTATTGACTGTGGCAGAAATCAGGAGACTTGCTGACAGAGCACTAACAAGTGTTTAAATATAAATCCTGGCTCCAGGCAGTGCTCAATGGGGATTATTGGATCTGTCTGGGACAGGGCAGTGTGAGCTGTATTATCTACAAGCCAGGGAAACCTTGCAGAGTCTTGTTAATTGCTGCTGCTTTGTGGCCTCATGAAGAGGCAGAATGGAACAAAAATGGTCTTTAATCCAACTTCCACGCCCTACTTCCTCACACCATCATCAGATTTTTCTTTATGTCTCTCTCACTCTTTGGCCACTATTTTCTTTTTTTTTTTTTTGTCCACAACTGGTACTGACTGTAAGCAAAATTCCTCCTGGCAAGTGCTGTGCCGAGCATGTGGAGCAAATTTACACATTTCTGTCAAACACTTACCTCAAAATGCTTGAAAAGGACCCTGGTGAGCGTGTCCCTGAAGTGTGAAGGGCACAGGACCGACTCTATGATCACAACACGCCGGTCCCTGGGATTCACCAGCAGATGCCTAAAAGAGGCAAGATGTATAAAACAAAACTGGGAAGTTTAAGCACCTATTATGAGATCTATCCTACAGCCATATTCCATTTTCCTCAAAAATCCTAAAGATTTGCATTTCCATAGCATTTGCTACAGCAGACCCCAAAGTCTTTTTCACAAATCTAAAAATCCCAATGCTTTCCTAAAAGAAATTCAGGAAACTGAGGCAGGGAAAACAAGTTACAGAGCTTTCAGCCAGAGACTGTGGTTCTGTATATTCATTATACATTTCTAAATCAATATAAAGTAATACAAAAATAAGTCATCACTGGCTTGTCCAGCATCACACAGTGTCACAAATGCAAAGACTGATGACACAGATGCTCTGATTTCAGTGGAGGAGGATGGAATTGTCCTGATTTCAATTGCAAAGTGATGGTCCAGGACAGGAGAAGAAAACAACCCAACCCACAGCGGATCTGAGGCACAGAAATTAAATCCCGGTTTCCCTGTGTGGCTTTTACTGTGTAAAAATATGGATTGGAAGCAAAGAGAAAAGACCAAGTCCAATTTCATTACTCACTAAGGGTACCAAAACCACAATAAAGCTGTACTGCTGAGGTAAAAACATTCCACAGGTAAAGATTCCTCCTTCCAAACCACTGTGGAGAGAGTTCTGCACTGATGGGAGCTGCAGCCCCAGCAAAATCAATGCCACTCCTCAGGTAATGCCTTCCCCTTATCAGGCCCTTTAGAAATGCCTCAGCTGAAAGGTAATTTATCACTCTGTGCTTCTGCAGAGCAGCTGGTGCTGCAGGACAGGAACTCTTTGTAAGATAACCTGGATCTCAGCACCACCAAATTCCCCCTGCACCAAAGCCAGGCACCCCTTAAATTTGATCTCTGTTTTCTTATCTAAGTAGGCAGTGTCCATCTCGCCCCTCTGGATGTGCTCAGGGAAGAGCTGCAGAAGGCCTGGATAACTGACAGGTGTCTGTTACCTGAAATACAGCATGTGGATAAATTCCTTCAGGTAGGAATACAGCTCTTCTGTATTGATGTTATACTGAACCACCCTGACAGGCTGGGAAGGGAAAATATCCAGAGTCAGCTCAAATGCTGGGCAGTGATCTTATATATATATATATTTCCACATGTGATATATAAAGAAATATATATGATATATACATAATATATACTTATTCTGACATCACGTATAAACACTCACCCTTGCCTGATTTGCTCTTGCCCTTAAAACATCTCATAAACTCACCCTATAACCAAATTCCACAGTTAATTAATGCTAATTTTTCATACAGGCAACTTAGCATTTGTTTTCCAAAGCTGCCACCCTCTACTAAAAGAAAGGAAAAAAGCGTAACTAGGCAAAGCAATTTCTCAATAAATGCCCCAAAACACAAGTTCCATGGGGGCTGAGCAGCAATTAACACCAGCACTGGCATCACCCTCATCTGCATCTACTCACAATCTTTTAACAGCAGCAGCTAAAATAACGAAAAATATAAGAACATTTCAGACTATTTTACCCAGACAATGAAAACTAGCTTGTGATGGACAGAAAAAGCATCTGCAAATTCTTTCTATGCCACAACCCACCAAACACCATAAAAACAGTTCACCTTTGAGACATCAGGTTTCTTGATTTCACTGGGGATGATGCACCTTGGTCCTGTTTCTCCTGCAAACCCACACCTAAAAGAAAACGTTGCAAACCTGATTATTTGAAGTCACCATTTGGCACCCGGGGCCCAGGAGCCACCACAGAGTAATGAATCAGGGATGTTCTGTGGCTGCAGAGAGGGGTTTTGCATGCAGCTTTTCTATCCAGCCACTTGGAGAGCAATGTAAAGATGGACTAAAACATAAAGATTTTGTATCTTTTTTTATTGACTCCCTCAATAAAAACAGCAGCAACCCCAAACCAAACTTTTCAGGAACCCACCTGGTCTTCCTCAAACACACAAGAACCACGGACTGAAGACAGGAATTAAAACCAAATTAAATTCAAGCTTTATTTTAATAACCTCAGTGCCTGACATTTGTTTCACCCCCGTCACTCCCAGGAAGTACAAATCTCAGAAGAAAACTACAGCAGAAATCCATAAAGCTGCTGCACTTGGAGCACTTTTCATGCAAAAAGCCAATTAATACTTGACTTTGATATCTGGCAACTGTTGACATGTTGGATCATTTCAGAACAAAAAAAAAAATCTTAAAACAACCACAATTCAGAATTTAACTTTCTTCCTCTGTCTCCAACAGACACTTGTGCAGTCCCAGTGTGTACAGGCAGTTTTCCTTGAACTTTCAGCTAATTTCAGCCTTATTTGGAAAAGGAAAGACAGCTCTCATAAAATTCAACTGCTATTTCTTCTCCGAGAATAAAGACTGGAAACAGACCCTAAAAACACATTATTCGGGTGGAAAGCTTTTCCATGAGAGGATTTCATTGGATAAACAATGCCCAGGGAATAAAAGCTCACAAACACCCCAAACTTGGGAAAAGCTTTTGATTTGCCACACCACGTGAAATCCACAAAAATCCACTCATGGAATCAGCTGTCCCCATCCACGAAGGCTCCGTTAAATCCTCCCATTGCCAGGCAACAAAGCATTTGGCCCCTGAGGTGAATTACAAAATAAACAGCGAGCGTTCCTGCTTCAGCACTCGAGCTACACATTGTTTTAATCTAAACCACAAGACTAAAAACCAGGGCTGTTCATTACCAGCTCCACACCACACAGATCAACACAAAAAAGGGAAAACTCCACATAATTAGTTTTGGAATAATGGTTTGGAAGGGGACTTAAAAACCATCTAAGTCCAACCTCTGCCATGGACAGGGAAGTCACCCACGTCGCTCCAAGCCCCATTCAACCTGGCTTGAAACACTTCCAGGGATGTGGCAGCCACAGCTTCTCTGGGAAACCTGTGCCAGGGCCTCGCCACCCTCCCAGGGAAGAATTTTTTCCCACTATCCCATCTAACCCTGCCCTCTGGCAGTCTGAAGCCATTCCCCCTTGTCCTGTCACTCCATCCCTTGTCCTCAGTCCCTCTCCAGCTCTCCTGGAGCCCCTTTAGGCACTGCAAGGGGCTCTAACGCCTCCCCGGACCCTTCCCTCCTCCAGACGGGACATCCCCAAATCCCGACCGCAGCGCGGGGCACTCACTTCGTGAAGGCCTGTCCCAGGTCGATCACCACAGCGGTTTTCTCCCCGCCGCTGCCGAGGCCCTCGTACAGCGGCATCGCGGCCCGGCCTCCCTCCCTTCCCCGCTCCCGTTCCGTTCCCTCTTCCCTCCCGTTCCACCTCCCTCAGCCGCCGCTACACGGGGCCTTCCTGCTGCCCGGCGCGCCGGGCTGCCCGCGGTGCCTGCCCGCCT
>VWPU01000090.1:0-21169 GCA_013398955.1 Callaeas wilsoni | reverse complement strand
CCTCCCGGGGCAGCCCCGCCGTGGGCTCGGCGTGGCACGGGCGGGCTCCGGAGAGCCCTCCGGCGCTCCCCTTCTGAAACGGGAGGGGTGCGCTTCCCGTGCCGGAGCCCACCAGTGCCGTGTGAGGCTGATGGGCAGCATGGCTGCTTGGTATGCATCACGCTGCCCCTGTTTGTGGTATTAACTTGACACGTGCAGTCACTATATTATTTAGATTTAATGTAGAGCCTAAATGTGCGCTCATCTTCAGGAAGGAAAACCGCGTTCCTTCAGCAGTGGGCTTTTGGAGACCTAAGGCTTTTGAGGTGAAATAGCTGCAGAACTTAAGAGTGCGGTAGTTTTTAGCAAGTATTTTCTCGTTCTCAGAAATTAAGCAAGATCTTCTGCCTGCATCTCATCCAGCAGCTGAATATCTTGAGAGCGTTACCGCTTTGAGAGTTTAACTGCCCCGAGTTCAGCCACCAGGTGTGCGGAGCAGCCGCAGTCCTTGCCTTGGTTCAGAGTTCTATGGGCCTTGCTGCAGGTAAAGGGCTTGTCCCTGCTCCAGTGAAGCCGGTGGCCAAACTCCGGGCGGAGCAGGGATAGGTCCGGGCTTATTTAGGGCTGTATGTGTTGCTTTCTCCGTTTCCACCTCGAAGGGAGAAGTAAATGCCACGCAGTGAAATGGAGGGCAGGGGTGATTTGGTGTCATGGTAACTTCTCCAACTATCGAGGAGCTGTACATAAAATCCAGTGCTGCTGGAGGAGCTGCATCTCACACACATCACCTCAGGCAGCAGCGGGGGGTGCTGGTGCGATTCTTTTCCTTGAGGCTGCGCTGAGAAGAGCTGCAGTCGCTCTGGTGACTGCCTTGCATCACAGTATTGCCCCTTCCAGTTTGAAAAACCTGCCAGGACAAACGGGAAAAGGGATCACGAACAGAGCTGCAGGAGCAGTGTTAGTTGAAGAAACAAAAGCACAGAGGTGGGAGGGGGCTTGTGCAGTTCTGCATTCAAAAATCTACCCCTTTGTGCAAATGCCTTGTCTTCATTTTGCCACTTACCCTGTTTTACCCTTTTCCTAAGTTTGCATATAGCTGATGTTCCAAGATGTTTCCACATGCTGTCAACAGGAATTACAGAGATGTAAGGCTTTCCTTATCTCAGGGCTAATAAACTTCCATAGGAAAGCACTGTTTGGTGAAAATAAGTAAATAAGTAGTGTTTTTACAAGGCAGCATGTGTGTGTGACTGCTCTAACCAAAGGCCAGTTTAACTGAGAGTGATTTCAGCCTTCTGTGGATGGTCTGGCGACAGAGCAGCCTCTAAGGTGAACAGACATTAGAAAGAGAAATGTGAATATGCGACTTTTAAAAATTTTCTTTCAAACCTCTTTGCTAGCATCTAGCAAAGCATGCAGGCTGCTTGCATAGCCTGAGATGGCACAAATCCTCCCAGCTGCAGTGCCAAAGCTCTTCCCTTTTCCCAAGGCAAAGCTCTGAAAGGATCAAACACACAAAAAACCGTTCTGAGCACAGATCCACACAGAAACGTGAAGGGAATATCCACTAACCCCAACTCTGGAAAATTTTTAATTTCCAGAATGGACATAAATAGAATGAAACAGAGTGAGAGTGTGTGTGGGTGTTGGGGGAGGGTGGCTGGAGTCTGAGGCAAGTTGCATTTTATTTTTTTTCATTTGCCCAGACAGATTCCACTGTGAACATGTAATGGTTTTCACTGAGGCACTGTGTTATTTTAAGGTAAATCTGCTGACTTCAGAATGCATAATCAGTTTCATGATCGTAATAAATTATATCACAGTCATCTCTGGTGGGAAAATGGAAGGAAATGCACAAAGCAGGAGTGCCAGGACAGCTTGCTGGTTGGGATGCTAGCCTAGAAACCATGTCTTTCTTGCTTTTTTAAGGAAGTAATTTCAAAAGCATGTAGGTCAATTAAAAGCTCATTCTGAAAGCATTGTAACCACTCACAATATAAGTCTGTCTGAAAGATACTTTTGAAATCGCTGTTGCAGTTCAGTTCCACAGCTGTAAATTGGGAATTTCAGTGCTTCTTGCAAAGGTGATGTGTGAATAAAATATATTTGAAAGCAACTGGAACCAAATCGAAGCTCCCTAAGGAACTGGGATAGGCAGACAGGCTGCACAGGCTGTGGCACTGAGAACATTTATTCACCAGCAGCCACAGCTTAGGCAGCTCGGGCATCTTCCCCCCTCCTGGCAGGTTGTTCGCAGCTCTTGCTTTTGCTGCCACAACTGTTTGCACAGCAGTGCAGTGAACTTGATCAAGGAATAGATCCAGCTGGTAAAAGATAAAATATATGCTGACTACATGGCAACACAAACGACTGTGCCAGCCAAAACACTGGTTGGCACGTGGAGCCGAATGAAGGCTGCGAGGAAGGAGGATGGGAGCTACTCAAGCAACCTGCTACCAAATGCAGAGTCACAGTTTCTTTTTGTTTTTCAGGTACCTTCAGTGTTAATCTAGAACAGTAGAAGTCGTGTTCTAATGTGTAAAAAGGATTGACCGTGGTCTGATGAGACAACTGGCAGATTTTTGTCACTGATTTCTATACAAGGAAAGCTGGCTCTCTGATTTATATATTAAAAACCAGAAGTAAAATGAAACAAAACTTTTTAACAATGGAAGTAGCTCACGAAAAATACGGCTTAGAAGTCATACTGTTATATTTTGATTTTTCCAAAGAATATAATAGAAAAGTTTAAAATGGACCACTGCCTTTTAAAAAGACAGCTATAATTTTTTATAACTTTTCTTAGAAACTTGTGTGATATGTCTTTTCTAGTATTACTTTTTAATTACCGCTGCTTAATTGTGAGATAAATCATTGTTGCATTACCCTTTTATATTTGAGATAAAGATCCTCACGCTTTAGGTTTGTCTTTCCAGGCTTCAGTGGCGGTATACTAAAGATGAATTTCATCTATTCCATGTGACACAGGTTGTTTAACAGGAAAATGTTTTTATTAGAAGAACTGGGTTAAGGGTCCATCTGGAACCAATTGAATTCTCTAATGGCCTAACCCTCTATTTCTAGAGGGAGAGAGGAGAAAAAGCAGAGAGCAAATTCAGGCTAACAGTGCAGTTCTGCAGTGTGAATTTAAGAACTTTCCCCTCTGCTCCCCCCAGCCTCTTGTTCCTGCTTTCTTGCTGTAATTTGCCACATCTTCAGCTTTGTACATACAGCTATTTTCACAACCTGCTGTAAATTATACTGTGCAAATAACTGCTGTTAAAAGTCATCATCAAAAAAGGGTGGGGGAGCACTTAAATGGGGCAAATGAGGGAAGAGTAAATTGTGCTGCGAGAAAGGAAATGAGCGTGGGTCTGAGGGAAGCCCAGGGCTTCCTCAAGCCCTTGTCACTTGAGGCAGTCATCCCTTCAGCCCATATGCCATTTAATTACAGACTCAGTCATAGACTTCGGTGATCAGCAGCCCCCTTTAGATAATCAAAGTACCCCTGTACCTCCCAGGACTGCATGGGAAGGCTTTATCCATATATAAAGCACTATAAAAATGGAAGGCTTCATATTGCAGCTGGATTCAATGTCCAGTGATGATCCCAGGTGCATTTCTGTTATTCCAAGTGGCTTTGGCTGAGCTAAAAAGGAAAGAAAAAAAAAACAAAACCAACCAACAAAACCAAAACATTTGCAATAACATTTCTTCAGAAAGGACTTCATATCAAAAAGGCATTGAAGCAGCAACTGTCCCGATGTTACATTGTTTATAAACCCAGAATTTAGCCTTATTTGTTTTCATGTTCAGGCACAATGTTAAGCAATTTCTTTCTCAAGTGCAGAATGGCTTGTTAGACTTCAAATATGTGCTACTTGTCCAGGACAAAAAGGGCTACAGCACATACATTGATATATGTCCTGGGATGCTCCACATTCTTGATTGCATTACTTCTTTAGTTTCCAAGCAGAGAGTAAGAGTCATTCTGGATATGCCACTGTACTTCGCTGCTTTTAGCAGATAAAATGTCTCTGCCAAAACCACCTTAAACGTTTGTTAGTGAAAAAAATTCTCCCAACAGAAAATAATTTTCCTTTCTGAAGCTGGCCATTGAAAACATTTTATTTCTAAGTCAGGTTGCATTATTAGCTCATATCAGGGTGGACTGATAGCAAAATGTAGAAAAAGAATATTATGTAGCTAATAGAAAAAGAACAGCTAGGAAGTCCGAAGCTGTGAATTTTGTGTAGCTTGTGTTCCTTAGCACCATATCTCTGACAGAAACAATGTAGGGTAGAGCATAGTGAGAGGAAATGAACATAAAAAGTGTTGATTGTAAAATACTAGTGAGTGTATTCATGTGCGTGTTTGGGGAGGAGATAACTGTGCAGTTCACTCCTAACCTCCTCTGCCCAAATGCACCACACGGTTGTTTGAAAAACCCTATAAAAAAAGATAAAATCCTAAGTGCAAAGAGCCTAAAAATGCATCCATATTGAGAAACTGTACCCAATTGATTATTCAGCTGGCAAAATGGAAATTTCAAGTTGCATAGACAGCTAATTGTGGCCTGCCTGTGGAATGACAGGTCTATAATTTTTAGTTTTGTGCACATTCAAAGCCAGTCACCTTGACACTTAACAGTCCATTATCTGCCGGCCACCGACCATATGATGATATTCAAAGAGTGACAGGTCTTTTCCATTACAGAATGATAAAATGCACTATGCTTTATTTGGATAAAGCTGTCTTCAGAGACAGCACAAACCAAATGCTTATCTGATCCTTGCATGCAACAATGACACTGAGACACCTTTTACTCCACAGGGCTAACCTGTTTTTTGTTGGATATTTTGTTGTTGTTGTTGTTGTTCTTTTGGGATAAAGATGAGCGAAATTGGTATTCCCAGTATTGTTTTCTAGAAGAACAGACAAGCTGGCATTCATATCTATGATTTCTTTCAGTATTAAATAAGACAGATTGCAGGAGGCATTGGGACACAGGTCATGCAACTACATGATTCATAATCTAAGGAGAAATGTTTGGGGTTTTATAAAGAGATTGTTTGTTTTCAGCATGAATACAGACCGAGGTCAAAAAACATGTCCCAGGATACTTGCTATCGAATAACAAAAAAACAACAAACCACCACAAATCAGGCTGAGACTTGTCATTTGATTCTAACTCAGACAAGGGCTGGATCCAGCCAGGGACTCTGCTGCACCTTGCCTGGATGAGGTAAACGTGTCTGTGGCTGTCCCTGGCCTGCAGGAAGGGTGTGAGGACTATCTCTGTAGGAGAAGCACTGGAAGGGCAGACGGTGCTTGGAGGTTGTTCCCCAGATCAGGGCGTTCCCAGCCCGTGCCTCTCCTCAGGATGATCCGGGGAGGGCAGGGAAGCTGTGCTGCCCTGCAGAAGCCAAAGTGGGCAGGGAGAGTCTCTTCTTCTGTCCTGCTGGCCAGGGAAAGCCGTTCCTTCGAGCACTACCAACAGCTCAGGAGCCTCCGGGTCTCCAGAACCTGATGGGAGATGGGCCCGCGCGAGCCGTGAACTTTGGTTTGGCCTCAGCACCAGTTTCTGAGCCAAACTGTTCTCAGTGGGTTTATTTATTTATTTCTAAATGTCAGTGTTTGGTTGCGAAGTCTGAATGTGCCTTTTGAATAACTATTTTTAACCTATTTTTGGAGCTTCAACAAAGAGTCAGGATTGTTTTTCTTAGCCAGCAGGGCCTGCTCCAGCTCCCAGGGACATTAGTGCAGAGATGCTGACTGATTCATTATGTGCTGGAGCAAGGTCTATAGGAGTAACTGCGCAGAGATGAGTTTTTGCAAGACATAACTTTTATCAACACTTCGTTTTGTAGCGATCTTAAAATGATAAAAATCCTGCGAATGAGAAATTTACAGAGCCCCTTTCTTGAGCATTTGGAGTGAGCAGCGGTGACTTTTGCCAGTGGAAAAAATGATTTGTGGATTTTCCAAATGCTGCACAACTGTCATTTCAGTGTTAAATACTATTTTTTTTTTAAGTCCTTGCTTATTCGGAAATGAGTGATGATAAAACTACAATATTTTTATTACTTCTTTTTTTTTCTACAAAGATATACTTTGCCTGCAAACTTTCAGTCTCCTATGTTCTCATATGTACGGTATACTGCCAGTATTTATACACAGCTCTGGAGAAAAGGCTAATGAACGGAGCATACTCTGAAGAGAACAGTCAGGAGGCTTCATTTGCTCCCTACATGCTGCAATAATACTAATACACCTTTTAGTCTACAGAATGGCTTGTACTTGGGGAATTGTGTTTCATCCAATTTTCTTGCAAATAATGAACAAGTTCCCCCAGGTTTATTGGCGCTATCCTGTGCACACTTTTTTGGTGTAAATTATTTATTCTACTAATTTAACAGCAAACAGTCCTGGATAGTGAGCTTAGTGAGGCAATTTCATACGTATTGGTTGTAGGTTAATTATTTAGGGATTGAGATATCTCTGGTAATGCCAAATAAGTACGGACCTAATCAGAGAAAGCAATTGAATGCATCTAGGTTTTCCAAATCTCAGATCATGCAACCGTTATTTGATGGTCATTAAGTTTGGTGTTTTATTGCAAAAGAACATGAATGTGTTTTGAGGTAGCCCACAAGTTAACCCTTGTAGCTCCCATCCTTTCCCAGGCAATCGACTCTTTGATCCCTTTGAGCCACCTAACCAGAAGGTTCAAATCCACACATTCTGTTATTCTGGAAATGGAGGCGGTTAAGGATGTTTTTGGATATGTGTCTTGTGGGATAGCTTAATGGTTTGGAGGCTTTAGACATATGAATGCTGAAGAGTCAACAGATAAATCATGTTTAGGGCTACAATAAACGTCCTCTGCTGATTTTTCTCTAAGGTGGTGTGCAGACACACAGTGGAGCTGGCTTCACTGCTGTAATTGTCACTATTTTTACAGAGAGATTTTGATGCTAATCATTTGTAAAACATGAAACATCTCATGTCCTATAGCATCACTATCCAGTGTCAGTTTAACGGGTATTGTGTAATTTTTTTAGTTCAATGAGGAAAACATTATCCTTATGTGGATTTTTCAGCTGACATGCCATAACTGGGTGATTCCTTTGAGTGAGCAGAGTGAGCTCTGAGCAGAGCCTGGGAAGACAATGAAAGAAAAGCAGCATGAAGAGAAGCCTGTGAGCAGTGCTTGGTGTGGATAACATGTTGATGTGGAGGCATACTTGTTTCCATTCTGCCATCCTCATTTCTACAGCAAAATTACTGCTCTGTGCTGTGCTGTGCTGTGCTTGGCTCCTTAGACAGCACTCAATAAAGCTCTGCAGAAGGGTGAGAAACTCTTATGTTCAGGTTCTACCACCTCTTCAGTAGCAGTTGGATGGGTTTGATTTTTTAAGCTGTGGTAATCTGCTCCGTAGGCTGATTTGAGGGGAGGGAGGGTAGGTAGCATTTGTTATTAATTCTCTTTAAGCTTGATTTGGGGTGTTCTGGTTTTGTTTGTGTTTAATACATGTGTGGATTCATTTTTAATGTTAAATTTAAAACAAGTTGCAGATGTTGGGGAAGATTTGAGATGATCCTTTTCTTTTCCTAAGGCAGTTCATTCTGCAGTTTTAGGTCAGCCTTCACAGAAGTGCTTGCTCCTTTACAGGTGAGCTGAAAAGGTGCCCAAAAGGACGGGTTTGTTAAGGTCTCTCCAAGGCTCTAGGTGGCTGTGGGGTGGAATAAAGAGCTACTTCCAGCTCTAAGCTCCAGCTTAGAGATCATTCAGCACCTTCCCTTTTATGGAGCCGTGGAAACTAAAAATTAAAAACATGAAAGAAAAACTGTAATAGTTGGAAGCGTATACGAGAAATCTTGGCAAAATTATGAAATAAAACATATACAGCTGTGCTAAGAAAAATATTTAACTCAATTTTGAATGCTGTGAGTCATTAGGATGTGTTAAAAGGCCAAGTACAGCATAGTATGTTTTCCCAGCAAAAATGAAGAAGGAAAGTTGAATCTCACTTCATTGTAGAGAGTTTTCATAACAGGAGTATGCTGCAGTTTTTCTTAGGTGCTGCCCCTGTGCTCATATGTCCATCAGCTTAGAATTGTAAAAGTACACATGGAAATTGAAACACAGATAATCAAAGGCTTCAGACTTACACAGGGTGAATATAGGAGGGGCTGAATGGGTTATATGGAGCACTTGGAGTGATGAGACGTGCTAGTTCTTGTTGCTTTAGAATCTTATTTTGTTAAGGTGCCAATGACAAGTAAGAAAAATCACCTTTTTCATAATTCAAGAATTATATGACCTGATAAACTGGAAGAAAACAAAGATTCCCATAATACTTGGTTTCTGTGGACTATTCACACGATGAAGCTATTTTTTACCTACAGAGTTGAGGATGCGTAGGAAATGGAACCGTGCAGTGTGATTAGAACTGAGGAATAATTTTGTGATACTAGTCTGGCAGGTGAGTGAGGACAACAAATGAAAGACTCCGTTTTGTAAAACAGGTGATTTTCTCACTGTGAAAACCCAGTTGTTCATTCAGGATAAGGAAGAAAAATAGATATGGACTTAGAGAGCAGTGATGGATTAGTCTTTAAAAGCCTGCTAGTTTGGGGAAAAATTTTAAATATTTATTTTACTAACGGAGATGGAGACACTTTAGCTAGTCCAATGTTTAAAGCTGTGCCTGTATCACACATCTTAGAGTTCTGTAAAGAGCTACCTGAAACAGAGGTAAAGAAGCAATCCAGGTACTGAAAACAATCTGGTTTCTAATAGTAAGGAACTCAATAAGCCCTAATTTATTCTGTTCAAGAAAACACTGGGTTTGAATTCCATATGTTTTCTTTCCTGCTTACAGACTTTAAATCGTCAGCGCAGGATGGAGTGAAATTAATGGGTTACAAAGGTGTAGTTTTGTTGGTTGTGATGCTGCTTCTGGGTGAGTAGTCAGTAAGAGAATCCTGGATCCCATTCTGCCACATTCCTTGTTTTGCTTTGCTGAGCTGAGCTGAGCTGTGCTTGCTGTAATGTGACATGAGATCCAGCACTGTATTTCTACTGACAGACTCCAAGTTCCCCCTTCTCTTCTTGGCACTGACTTGATATTTTGAAGAGAGAATATTGTAGACAGCACAGCACTAAGGATTTTAATCCTTTTCATAACAAAACTCAGGAAGAATCTTCAGAAACTCAACACACCTTGTCTGCTAGGCTTTGTGCAGTAATTGCTGTTGTGTTTCTGCTGAGATGCAGTTCTTCAACAGAGTGCAAACCAGTAGGAATGGCTGTGCAGAAGGTGTGATGCTCTCTGCTGTAATACCAAGCTGTTTCCCAGTTTACTTCCTGTCATACCTAATGGCATGGAGACAAAGCTCACAGCCTGTCTGCCTGGAAAAGAGGGCACAGGGTTGATTTGGATGCGGTCAAACTGATCAGGGAAACCTGAAATAAGAACACCTGACAGATTCGGGGGTTTCTGGGTGGAATGTAACCTTTAAAAGTCTCAGGAGAATAACACATGGTCTTTCAATGACATGTCTTTCAATGAGTTCTCTCATTTTCACATTGTTCTTTGGTATGAAATGTTTAACAGAGATTCCACCTGCCTGTTCCACAAGTAGGTCAGCATTAGATAACTGCATTAAAATTGGACTTTCCTAAATCCTCTCTCTCACTATAATCCTGCCTGTCCCTCTCAATTTTCCTATGTTCTAATGCGCCATTATGGAGAAAATGTTGAGGTTTTTAAAATTATTTCCCAGTTGTCACCCACAATGAAGCCGTTTTGTTTTAGGTTTGGATCACATTTCTTCCCCAAAAGCTTCTGAAGATAGATATCACAGATATAATACCACATAGGAAAGGTTTTGTTATGCTCATGTAAAATTCTATGTCTTTTTGTATTGTTCTGCAAAAACCCCCGCAAAGTGTTTTGGGCTTGTGGAAGTGTCTTAAAGAATATATTTGGAATATTTAAATGTATTCGGTAATTTAACTCTTCAGCCTAACATTCAGCTCATTTTCAACGTGGCCTATCACTTCTGGTGTGACATTACTGAAAACCTTCTGATTAAAGCCAGCTCTCTTATGCATACTTTACCTCTGTGACCTATGAGTAGCTTGAAACCATTTGAACTCTGTCTAAATTGGATCCCCCTGGTTGTAAGTGTTACTGCATGTCAGTTCTGTGTCAGTTGGATGGAAATCTTGCTGCAGAGGATGAAAGTTCACAGCTCAGTATTAATCTACTGGGCAAACTACATCTAATGCCTTCAGTTTTCTTGAAATATAGCTTCTGATGACCTCTGACAGGTAAAATACAATATAGGATTTTCTAATATTCATTTTCCATGTAGCTATTTAAAATAAAGCATGTATCATCCTTCTGTACCAAATAAATGCTGTGAGAGAAAAAAATTAAGAATAGTGACAAGTGGATTATTGGACTTGGAGACTTTTGTTAATAAAATATGTCTAGGTCCATTACTTCACAATTGTCTTGGAATAGAAAATGCAAATCCTGGCTTTGCTGAAGGAGGCTGTGTACGGTTGAACTGCTGGCTGGGATTCCCTTTATATCTCTTGGATGAGACTTTCAAGCTGCTGTGTGATCTTAACAGAACAAAAAATCCTGAAGCTGCATGGCTTCTGGAGCAGGCAGCGTAAATCACTGAGTGCTGGTGGAGTTTGTCTCACAAATAAGAACTTTGGATTTAGCACCAGCTACTGTTTAAAAGGGAATCTGTGTAGATTTTTGCTCCTTGATGACACCGTTATCAACATCCTGTGTTACACAGTGACAGCAGTGACACCTTTGCTCTTGTCACTGTTAGGGAGTCTTGCAAGTACATTACATTTCGGTTTGCCTTTGAAGTGACCTTCTTGGACTCAAAATCTAAACCTAAAAAAGGAAAAATGTCTGATAGGTGCAGGTTTGTAAGTCTGCAACTTTCTCTCACTTCTGTTTAAACTAACAGCAAAACTCATGCCTCTTTCAGAGCAGCAAGTTTGACTTGTATATATTTATTTAGAATCTGAAAGGAAATGGATCCTGCGTTCCTTGCAAATCCCAAATTGTCTCTGAAAAGAGTGGGATTTGGTAGGAAGAAAGAAATCTAAGACTGAGCTCTGGTTTGCAGGGGGATGATGCTGGTGCTGGGAGGGATGCTTTTTAGGCACTAGACAGGAATCAAACCCGTCTTTGTCAAAGCCCTGCTTCAGTCCCACTGAAGAGAGCTGACAAAGGGTGCTGTGCTGGGCCTGAAAGGAGCCTTTGGCTCTGCAAGAAGCCTGTGCCTCAGCCCTGTGTTTGAAAGAGAAATTTTAGTCTATTGAGAGTGTACCTACTCAACAGCACCTTTAAAGCCCTTCCAGCTCCTCTGATTCTGTAGCTACAGTTTGTCATTACAAACATTGCCATTCGATAAGTCAGATAAAATATCTCATCCAATGACTCTCATCCTGTCATTCCTCTTAGGGAAGTACAAAACAATAGTAATAAATCTGTATGGGTATGGCCAGAGGTATTTTAAGACAGTGGCAATTGGATCAGTTCTTGGACAGTTTAGGAGCATATTTTCCTGTTGTTTCCATTTTTAAACCCAGACTTCTAAAACCCTGACAGCCTGACTCTTTTTCCTGTGAGTCACACGAAGAAATAAATTTTTGATTACAACATGTGCAAGAGCCCAGAGCCCAAAACCTTGAAGTTCTCTTCTGTCAGAGGCTCCAAGACCTGGTTTTGAAGGATATAGATCAGATGCTGGAGTAGCTCCCTGTGGGTGCAGAGTTCGGGTCACGCTCAGCTCGGGGAGCCCAGAGCTCACCAGAGGCAGCGCCACAGGAGCTTTCTGTAAGTGCCTGTGCTGTACCTACACAGGTTCTCAAATAAATACAGAATTACGGCACAGGGGCTCTTACAACAGTGTAACAAGAGCAAAGTATTTGAACACGTGTAAATTAGGCAGCTTGCAGACTATGGCAATCTTGTGGCTGGTGGGCTTTAATCATTGATTTTTGCTTTGTTAATTTGGCAGTATTGAACGTGGGTAACTGCAGCTTTCAGGCCCGACGAATATGTGGAAAAGAGCACGCTAATGAAAATCCATCAGGAAATAAGGGAATGCTTCAAAGCAACAGGAGTGTGTGCAGGTGGATTCTGGACTGAAGGAATCAAAGCACGGACTGACAGCGGTGATCTCTTCCCTTGCTGTTCATTGGCTCGCACTACTCATTTTGATAGAGACACCCAGATATGGAGAAGTCATTTACCCTTTGTAGAACTCCTGTATGTGGGAAATTTTCTGCTTAAGCTTACAGAGGGCTTTATGACAGGCCAAACTTGAAAGAATAGAAAGGAGCCAACAACAGTAGATGAAATAGTACGGTTTAATAGTTTTTGCACGTGAAATAGCTGGCTAAAAAATCATGTATACAACAGTAGATAAAATAATATGGTTTAATAGTTTTTGCCTGTGAAATAGCTGGCTAAAAAATCATGTAAACGTAAATAAAAGTTTTTTCTATCCACAGCTAATGTCTAATCTCAAAAATAAGGGTTTGATCTCAAGGCAGGGCAGAACGTGTGCTCTTTTCAATTTTATCAATTTAACTAGAAGTGAAGCCAGAGATTTCAGTGGGATGAAAGTGATCCTGTATCTTCTGCTCCCTGACCCAACAACATACAGTGTAGCCCTTTGTCTGAAGCTTGGGCAGAAGCTTAAATGTGCGTTTGTCCAGACTTATTCTAGATTTGACCTTCTTAAGGCTAACGGTTTGTTCTAAATGGGAAAAAAATCACTGTCAGATTATTAGCTTATCTTGCTCGTGGGTAGAGACACAAGCTAATCTGGAAAAGTTTTATGTCTGGATTTCTTTTAAAAGCTGAAGTGTTTTGTAGGCTCGGCCCTATACTGGATATGCCACAGGGCTTGTGGAATGCTGGAACCAAACCCCCATTTTTTTCCTTTGTCTTCTGCATTGCCATATTTGTATTTCCACTTCTCCTTTCCCGAGGTGGGACATCTCAGAGCATGGGGCACCGTGACAATGAGGCTGCTACAAAGAGACCCTCTGCTTCTCTCAGCCTCCCCCAGCTACGGCCAAAGGCTGTGCTGTGTGCAAGTTTGAATGCACAACAGGAATCCACAGGAACCCTCCCTAGGGGCACACGAAGGTACCCTGGTTAAATCCTAACTGAGACTTATAACTGATTTTATAAACTGGTTTTCTTTTAGAAGGCACGTTTTAGAGTAAGATCACAGTTTTGAATTGCAGTAATAGCATCACAAAAGATGGAATTGCGGTCAATAGGTCTGAGAGGGGAAAGAAAGACTGAAAGGAGGCTCCTCAACTACACAATTTGGGTTAACCAACAGAGAAAATGACTTTTTAACACAAAGGTTTTGGGGTCACCTCATGGGAATATATATCAGAACCCATGGAAATCACACCTAGATTAGTTTGACACTTGAATGTATTACCAGCAAGTCCTCTCAGAATTGCACTTACCATTTTTCTACTAAGCCTCCTATCTGTATATTCCCTAATAGAAAGGAATCTTCTAGATATTTGTTAGCCCAGCTTTCTAATTAGGCTCTTCGATAATTAATCTGAATAAATCCATGTGCAGAAATGTCTCATTATAATTCTTTCAAAACATAATATAGGACATTCAAGAGATGTTTGTGTCTGGTCATTTTCCATTTCATGGTTTCTGCCATGTGCATGTCATAGTGAGATTGAAGCTACAGTTTAGTTAAATTTTCAAATTTTAGAAGCTAGTGCTTGGTATCCACTGCTTGATCTTGACATTGTCTTTTGTACATGAAAATGTTGATGTGACTGTAATAAGTGCAAGAGATAAATATTTTAATTTATAATAGCACTGTGTCTATAATTTCTGTGTCTTTTGTTTTGTTGGGGTTTTTTTTGTTGTTGTTGTTTATTTGTGTGGTTTTTTGGTGGATTTTTATGTTTGATTGTTGGGGTTTTTTTTGTTACTTTCCAGTCCTTGCTCAGCTCTACAAGCACACTGTGAAGTGTCAGGAGGAATAACATATAGCTTGCAGTCCATCATCTGCATTCCCTTTGCATTAGGTGTAACACTGGCATGAAAATCAGAGCCCCTGCTCCAATTTTTCCAGCTGTCTCTGTCTCCCTGTGATCTTTTTGTACAAATTTTCTGGCAAGTCTACGAATGTGCACGCTTATATCCCTTCCTTGGGCATACATACACATTTTGCTCTCTCAAAAAATGGGTAAAACTGAATAGAATCATTCTTTTTTTTTTTTTTCAGTAATTTGAGTGTGTTTACTGATGTAGGCAAACATCAGTAAACAAAACATACTTACAATATAAAAAAATTACAATATCTTCTTTCTTTGTCCTCTTGCTCTCAGATTTTGATGTAAGTTTGTTTTGTTTTCATTCAAAATGTATGAATAAAGCAATATCAGGATCTTTTCACTGCCATCTTCAGGTCTTATTTATACTTTTACAGCTTCAGAAATTGTTAACTTTTAGGCAATAAATGTCGTCTTACTTCTGAGGTTACATTTGTTTTATTTCCCTCAGTAATATTATTGCTTTAAAACTGTAATATGTGTTCTATTTTGGTATTTTTCTGTTGCCCCAAGGGACTCGAGCTATGACTAGGATTTGCATTGGCCACGGTGCTGTTCTTATTCTGCACATGGTTATGGGTAGACAGGCAAGAGTGCCAGGGCTGAACATGATATTCTATTGGAACGGCTCGTGCCAAGATTTTGGGCTTGAAAAATTTGGAGGAGACATGATGTCACTGTCTCCGTAAAGTGAATTTGAACAGGAAAGTTGTACTGTGTTTTGGGCATGTGTTTCAAAAATAACAATTGAAATAATATCTTGTAGGTTGCCTTAATTTTTGTATTTGCTCTCCGGTTTCACAGCCTTTGCACTGCATTGCTTGTGTCCTAGTGGTATTTCTGTTTCATTATTTTTCAAGCAGAGTTTGATGACACTGATTTAGCAGTTTCTCACAGTTCACTGCTCCAGTTTTCATCAAATTATACTTGTAGTTATACTAGACACTTTCATCATCAATTTCCATATGCCTCAAAGACATGCAGGGACCAGTTTGCCAACACTGAACTCAAATGCCAGACAATAACTGGAATACAGCATTTCTTTTCCTAGGGAGCCTGAAACAAAGAGTGTAGAATCCCTCAGCTCTTAGCAAGTGTTTTCAGCCTGGATGCATTCAAAATCTAGACAATAACTGCTATGGAATATTGATTTTGAAATGTCAAATTAAGGGATAAAAATGAGCATTGACCAGAGATGATACCATAGGACCTTCGCCATTCCTTTCCAGAAACCTGTCTTACATTAGAGCACTGCCTGTGAATTTAAGGTTTGCTCTTTCCCCATAGAATGGGAGGATTCATAAGCAACATGAGCTGTATTTTCTGTACAGCAGAGTTTGATAATGATGATAATTAACACATAGTAAAGATTTTGGCTTCAGGCTCTTAGGTTTATGTGTACCTTCAGATCAGCAGTGTTACTGGGGACATTTAAAGTGACAAGGCTCCTGAGAATGACTGTGAGTCTTTCCCTTCCTTTAGACTGGAAAGATGTCCACGTAGGAACACCTGACACCTTTAAAGGCTTTCTATTGTGCTCATCCTACAATTTTCTATAAAGGCATCACAGTTCTGACCCAAAGGGAATCTGGATTCCATAAACCGGAACTAGCTGTAGATTTGCTGGGTACCATGGTTCTTTATGTCTGTCAAAAGCATAAAGTTAATTATGCAAGGCAGGAAGTGAAGCTCTATTTGTTTAGCTGTAAAGAGGTTAACTCTGAGCAGCTGTTGACAATAGTCAGCATCATCATCAGATGAATTTGCCAGTAAATCTGTAGTCTCCAAAAAAATATCTTCAAGGTAGCACAGGAGTAATAGTCTCTTCTGCACTACCATATAAAATGCTTTACTTGCACTGAGAAATAAGATCTATTTCAGTTTTGCAATTTGCTTTCCATGTGGAATTTTGACTGATTTCGAGAATTTCGTATCTAACTTTCCACACAATAAGGGACCTTCTCTCAGGAATAAAGAGAAGATTTTTTTTCTCTGTCTGCAGGAATTTCAGTTTGTGGAGCTTGACATTTGAAAAATGCACACAATGTGACAGAAAAACCACTTCACTGAATCTTCTGTCTAAAGTCAGAAGGACATGGGTAGAGTTAGAGTGTAGACAGGAGGCCATGTGGTATCACTGTGACTCCTCAGACTCATGGGGACACAGTTCATGTTACATCCAGGCACAGAACCAGGGTGTGACCAGGGTCTGCCACAGGATGAGATAATCTGTGTGATGAAGAGGGAAGGGAGTTAGGTAAGTTAAAGGTCAAGGAGAGGAGAGGTTTGTAATACACTCTACTGTAGTACTAATGCCTGTTTTCTGACAGACCATCAAGTTTTGGAATTATTTGATGCAATGGGCTTTGAGTGCCTGAACTGCAGGTGAAATAAACTGAAGGTTTTCTCATGCATTGGCTTCGACTCAGTGCATTATAAACCAATGAAATGATAAAACGATCACTTGGGGAAAAAGGCATCCACCTTCTTCTAAACAGATAAATTGGTATGCAATAAATAGGATGTTAGAACACCTCATATTACTCCCACAGTTGTGTGTTCCCTGCCACAGCTCATTGACCAGAACGTGACCCCCCAAAACCTTTCCTTGTAGCGTGCCCTGAGCCTTCAGCATCTGGGAGTTCCTGCAGCGATGCCTTTGCAGTAACTGCTCTCCATCAAACAACACTCGGATCGTTATGTACGATACAAAACTGAAGTCGCTGCCTGCTCTGTTATGAAGAAATAAATCACCCATGTATCCTTCTTAATTCTGAAAAAAGGAATGTTCAGTGGAATGTTCAGGAAAAAGAAAGTGAATGATTTCTTTTCCAGGTACCTTGACTATCAGTTACACTGGAAGTTTTTAGAAGGGCAAACAATTCACTTCCAGCTGGGGTTTTTTGCATCACTTTATTTCTACAGAGGGCAAGAAGGAAAATTCCAATCAAATATTTAATTTAATTTAATTTAATTTAATTTAATTTAAAGGGGCAAGGCAGCAGACAAGCATTATCCTGTGACAAAGTTCTGGTCCATCAAATATAAAAGGACTGCCCAGAAGGCAACTAGTGATATTTCCTTCAGTAATCTTACCTGATGCTCTATCTGCAGAATAATGACATGCTCTTCTGTGTTTGCAAATTCTGACAGAAGGTTCAAATTTCACTTCCTTTTGGCAATTGTCATTTTCCTCCAAGAGCTGGAGGAAAAGCTGTGTTTCTATGGAAAGGCCATGGGTTCTTTCTGAAGATGTAACGTTTGCTGGAGTATTGAACAGGTTAGTTTGTGGGCCCCTGTTTGTGAGGAAAGAAGTCAGATAAAAATTCATAATGGGACAGGTTACGAAAATCCAAAGCCATGAGGTTTGGGGGTTTTTTCAGCTTTTAGGATTCATTTAGCTGCTGGTTCCAGTCTGCAATTTTGTTAAGAAGCTTTAAGAGCTAAAAAACCCAATTTGCAAAATTGGAATCCCGTTGTTTTGGATTTTTTTTTCTGTTTGTTTGTTGTTTATAAGTAATACTCTGTTTTTCTGTTGTTTTCATGTTTTTGGCCAGCATGCACACCAAATGCTCTGCGACTTATGGCCCACAAGTGAAAGAAGAGAGCAATGGAGAACTTTAAATCCATCCAACTATATTCAGCAGATTTGGAACGTTGTGGGGCTCAGTGGGGCGTGAAGCCTAAACTAATGCAGTTTTCTTCTGTTGTCTTCTGTTCCGCAGTAAGGGAAGAATTTCTGCTGTAATGAGGGAACAAGGCTGCTAAGATACAGATTTTGGCAGAACTGCACTGGTCTGTGCTGACATATGGTGAGTCCAGTGACTCTTGGTGTAGATTGCTACCAGTGGCCATCCACTGGATCAAACTCTACTTTCTTAAAATGTTAAGAAACTAAAATATGCACTGTCAAGTACTGTACCAGCATGGCCAGTCTCTGCAGGCTGAAACTGAATTATCTGCAGTGCAAATGAGAACCCTTGGTGCTCTGGTCTTAAAGTGGCTAAAAAACCCAGGAAGTTGAAACAAGCAACCCAAACCCCTCTGATACTGTGTCCAGAGGAAAAGACAGTGTGGAACAGTGGCCTAACTCTTTCCTGTAGCACACGCTATGCCAGCCTTGGTCCTGCACTGCAGACTGGGGCACTGTATCGTGCACAAGCATCCACGAGACTGCTGTGGGCTACACTGGGGAGCTGGTCTGCCTCAAAACCCTTTCTGCCCTTTTGGAAGGAGCCTTTTGAAAAACTGAATTTGTTCTTCATGTGTGGCTTGCATGTGTTTGAAAGGGTTTTTTGATTTGGTTTGGTTTTAATTCCTTTCTGTGTAAAAGATCTCTCAAAAAATCCTATTATTTAGGGAATGAGTGGTCAGAGGTGGGCTTTAAATTATACTTTCTTGTACTGCTTTACAGATACTTCAGAAGGATTTGTCCTGAAGGAAAGAGCAAAATTAGGTAGGTGTCTGTGGTTCAGGGTGTCTGAACTACCCTGTGTGTGTCTCAAAAGCTGTTAGCTGTGTCCTGTGCTTGGCAGAAACTGGAGGCAGTGATACTTACGAAATACATTAAAGGTGGCATAAGAGATTGTGAAGAATGTGTCTGCTTTTCTTACTGATACTATGGTGTTTTATAACTTGTAACATGCATCTCCCGAATGTGTACATTTGGTGATACTCACTTTGGATTTGTAAAAGTGAAAAAACAAAACCCGGTGCCAACTCTGAACATGACTAAAGTTTCATGTATAACATACCCTTTCACTATTATAAATAGGAAGTATTAAGGTAAGGAAAAGCTGTTTGTTCACTGTTTTAAATTCGCCCAGCTAAAGAAATCAGTCCTGTGACACTCAGAATAAACATCTCATTTACTTTCTAGGTTTCTGAATTTATCTCTGAAATCCTCTTGTCAAATGTGTATTAATAAATACATGTTCCAGCCATAATATAGATATTTAGTTTTTGCGTACTTGCATTTCTATGCTGCTCTTGTGAATTAGAGAAGAAAGGCAACAGAATTCAACTCCTTTCCTCAGAAAACCCTTTAATCGGTTTAAGTAAAATATTTTTTTCTTCCTTTAGCAACTCTGGGGCCAGCACGTTTTTAAAGTGAGTACCTCTTTGAAAAGCATACTGAAAACAAGTAGTTTGTAAAAGGGAAAAGTTCTGTTGTGCGCCCTTAACAGAAAATATTTCAGAGTTTGTCAAGTCATATATTAACAACAATGCTCCTGATGACTGTATGACAGCTTGGTGTTGTTGCTGAGCACGTAGCGTTGTGAAAAAGATGTGAGCTTAGAAGCAGGTCCCACCCCGGATTCATGTAAGCAAAACCCAAGCACCACTACCCTTCAGGCCGCAGGGCTTGCTGTGTATAAGCACTAGGGAGGCAGGTAAATGCTCATTTCAGTACCAAAGCACTGAGACACCAGGGTAATGTCTGATCTCTCACCAGGTACCAGAGAGAAGGCCTCTGAGCTTTCTAATTCCCAGTCCAATCCCCTACCCGGGCTTCTACCCTGTTTCTCCCTCTGTGCTAGAAGCTCCTTTTTGTAGTGCCAGGGGCTCCAGATGTATAAAGACACGAATCCAGGAAAAGTCCTTCTGCTGTGACTGTGGAGAAGGGGTGCAGCAGGTTCAGGGTCAAACCTGCTCCCCGTCACCTTCCCCTCCTTCCTCCTTTCCTGAAGCTGGCCCTGGCACCAAGGAAGTGATCCTGCTCTCTTTCTGCCCTCAGCTGCTCATCTCACTCCCTGTCTAGTCCCAGCAGGAGAATTTGTGCAATTGTGAAGTGGATTGGATGAGGAGACTGAGCCAGACCAAACCAGAATGCTTTTCCCCAGTGCTGAATGGATCTGTTTCCCAGGTGGAGTGCCCTGTTCTCACAAGAGGACGAGTGCAGAGACACAAGTGGGGGAAGTGGGCTGGATGCTGGGTTGCTTATTTTACAGCTGTGTCACAGTAAGTCAGCTAAAAATATTTGTGAAACTACGGCCTCAGACTCCATTCCAGGAAAAGTTTCCCTGGAAATGTTGCTTCAATTTGTTTAGGAGGACGACTCATCTGTGGGCCATTTTGTCTGAAACAGGAATTTTCCTCTGGTGGTTCACAGTGCTTACTTCTATCAAAAAGGATAATGACAATAGTAAAAGAAATAGACTGAAAGGGTAAATTTGAGGAAAAAAAAATTCTTTTGTCATTTAGTCTTTTTCAGGTTGATTTTTCTCGGTTTGCTATGTTTCTAAACAGGACAATCCATCCCAGCGGATTTCTGCCTGGCAATACAGGGGACCCTTCTCATGGCTTTCAGCAACAAAGAAAAACCTGCCTACTTGCCATGCATATCTGAAGGTTGGCTAGAGTCAAAATTACTTATTTAAAATATATAGGTCACTAACTTACTATTAGAGGCCTGCTATTTATTTTCTGTCTGCTCGATTATTCAAAAATACGTGGGTGTTTTTCCTTTTCTCCTTTCTTTCTTTCATTTTTTTTCTCCTCATTGTAATATATTTTTGGAAGTCTCCCCTTTCCATTTGCTGTCTTGAAAGTAAAAGAACAAACACGTCTAATCTTTACTTTGTTACTGTTGTGGCTGTTGACACAATTGCTATGGTTTTGGCGGAGGGGTGGGAGAGGGAAGAAAAAAAGGAGGGGAAATAGACAACAGCCACATCCCTGATTCTGTTTTTCTATAGAAAAGCCCCAGTTACCCTAAGACAATGTTCGGCCTCAGAGGCAAACCCTGGTGTTTCTGCTCGCTGAGGTGAGCTTACCTACAAAGGAGCAGGGCACCGCATTAACACCCAGTGACGAAAGGTGCGGCGGAAGATGCGAAAACCCGTTTCGAGGATTTGGGCTTTTAAAATTGTTGCTGCTGTTACTTATTTATTTTGTTATCTCTGCGGGCAGCGGACGAGACGACCGGCGATGCGTGCCGCGGGGCCGGCCGTGTCTGGGGGAGCGAGCCGGGCGCTGCCCCTCGGCGGGGAGGGGGTCCCGGTGGGCTCCGGCTCTGCCCCGCCGCTGCCCGCC
>VWPU01000087.1:0-13274 GCA_013398955.1 Callaeas wilsoni | reverse complement strand
AAATACACCCCACAATTACACAGTCTGNTGCCAAATACACCCCACAGTTACAGGTCCTGAAGGAATATAGCCAAATACACCCCACAATTACACATCCTAAATGTGCCCTGCCAAATACAACCCACAGTTATACTTCCTGATGGAATACAACCAAATACACCCCACAATTACACAACCTAAATGTACCCTGCCAAATACACCCCACAGTTACACAGCTTGAATGTGCCCTGTCAAATACACCCCACAATTACACAACCTAAATGTACCCTGCCAAATACAGCCCACAATTACATATCCTAAATGTGCCCTGCCAAATACAGCCCACAGTTACAGGTCCTGAAGGAATACAGCCAAATACACCCCACAATTACACATCTTATATGTACACTGCCAAATACACCCCAGAGCTGCACAGCATCACTGGATACAGCCCAACACACCCTACCATTACATATCCTGAATGTGCACTGCCAAACACACTCCACAGCTACCCAGCCCAACCACACACTGCCAAACACACCCCACACAGTCACACAGCCTCAGTGGGTACCTCCAGTTACACCCCCGAGTTACCCAGCCCAAGCACAGTGAAGATGCTCCACACACTGCCTCGCTCTGCTTTAGCCATCTCTTTACTCAGCCTCTTGTACTCGCCACCATGGAGGTTTTAAGAGAGAGCCTCTTTCCCCAGGCACTTTTGGGGCCTCAGCACCACCTGCCTCCATTTAAACCCTGTAGCAGAAATTCACGCAGGAGCTGTGCTGTCCTGGGTCCCTGCAGAGACCACAGAAGCTTTTGTTCCCAAAAAACCAAAGGCTGAGCAGGACAGTTCCTCCATCTGGTGCTTGAGGAGGAGACCAGCTCCTCATTTCTCAGGCTGTCTCTTTGGGATGTGAGTTATTCCCAGACATTCCTGCTGCAACTTAAAGACTAACACATTGGAAGGGGTTGGAAAAAAAAAGAAGAGCGTTATAGTTGTTTCAAGTCATGCAGCCAACTGGCAGCAAAAGACAGAAATCACAAACGGTCCTCTTTTTTTGTTTGTTTTCTCTTTCCAGTTTTATGTTTTATTGTTTTTGGCTGGGTGGATCCTGCATGAGGAAAGGAGATTCAAAGGGAAGAGGCTTGCCTGTGAAGTCTTTGGAAGGATGCTAGCACAGAGGAGACAGGCTGTTCCTCATGTGTCAGGCAAAAGAGAGCCCGTAACAAGGGACAGATCGTGCACAGCCCTCCCCAGAGAAGCAACACAATCCAGAATCACAGGGCACACGGGTGGCTTTAAAATTAAATACGGGGGAGTTAATTATTTTTTTAAGCAGCTTTAAAGCAGATGTAAATTGGAGTTGCCACCATGAAGCCAGACCCGAGCACTCGAAGCACAGAGGAGCCCCATTCTGTGACCAGTGCTTGGTTCCTCCTCTCCATCTTCCCTTCCAACACAGCCTCACCTGAACCTCTCTGATCTTCAAACCCACTGTGTTGGTGTTTGAATTGCCCCCCAGTCACACCTGCGGGACTGCACCCGCTGAAACCACAGGCTGACCTTGGCAGGAGCCAACCCCCAGCACAGGCTCCTCAGTGCCCACAGTCCAGCACTGCCCCGAGCCAGCTCCAGCCCCAGGACGGGCACTGCCTCACCAGAGCAAAGCCTCCCACCACCGACGCAAATTCCAGCCAGCTTCCTTCAGTCTTCCCTGAGCAGGAGCCAAAATCTGCTACACTCCACTGCCTGATGGAGCCGCCGAACGCAGCGTCCGCCGCTGCGCGAACACCTGCAGCAGCTGCCTGGGGAAACCTGTGCTTTCCATCAGCCAAGCAGGGCAAAGGCGGCTGTACCAACCAAACCACACGGCCTTGGGGGCATTTAGGCTCATCATGACAAAATAAAATTTGAGTATGGAGGAGAACGGCCCTGAGAGTGTCTGATGAACCATTTCTGGGGTGCAGGAGAAAGAGATTTTGAAGAACCGCTTTGAGAACAGCTATTAGCCAGAAAACTACACCACTTGTCTACCACATGTTTATTTTTCCCCTCCTTGAGCTGCAGTTGCAGATGTCAAGTCATAGCAAGTTACCACCCAGCAGCTGAGCAGGGACTACCATCACTTAAAGCAGGGCTTTAACCACAGAAAACACAAGGTAACACAATTACCTCCCACCTCTTCCACTACCCTCAAATTACCTGAGCCCAAGCAGGATGGTTCAGTCAGGTCTGGAGACCAAGGGCTCATGCGTTTGCTCTCCAAAACACACAGAATCTCACCTGGAGAGGAAGATAGTTTTATAAAACTCCAGCTATCAACCAAACACTGCCAACACCTCCAGGGCTGTGTGGGTCCCTGCCTTGCCCTGCTCTTCTCATCACAAAAGCAGCAGCCCTTCATTCTGAAAATTCACCTTCCTTTTCCAGGTCACTGAAGCAGACAATTAAGCTGAGATTAATAAAAGCCCCAGCCAAGGGCACCAGGTGTGCTACACAAACATCTGTATCTGCAGCCATGATTCCCCCTCCAAATTCTTTCCATATTTTTCGTGTTATCCCAATCTCTGAGAAAGAATTAGGTACTCTGTATCTTGCTCATGATTGCACAACATTGCCTTGGCAACAGGCTCTTCCTGCATGATACAGGTGGGAGTAATAGCAATTTTGCTCCTTTTCAGTGTGATTTAGCAGACAGCCAGCAGAAACAACAGCACGGGCCCAGGAACACCCACTGAAGTTGACAGTTCCCACAGACTTAAAGGACACTGAATCAGGCCCAAGCAATCAGGGCTGTCACAAGCTGCCCTTCAGGGAGTGACACTTTCCATGGGCAATCTCCGTCTGCTGCACTGCCCTACACCAGTTATCCACAACCAGAGCAAAACCAGGCTGTTAAACCAGGTTAAACCATGACAGCAGGTCCAAAGGCAGCAGGGTAGCAAGACCTGCTAGAAAGGAAGCATCAATTAGGAAAAGGTCTGATCCAGGCTGAGTTTCCTCAAGAAACCCCAATGGTGGAAAGAAGCTGCTCATTTAACACCACACAGTTCAGGCTGTTTGCCAGGCAGGCACCACACAATCCCTGAAATCTTCAGATCACTGCAGGTTTTGGGCAACAAGCAGAAGTAACTTTTTTTAAAGATATATTTAGTGCTCTCAAACACTAGAAGGGCACTGGCACAGGGTGCCCAGAGAAGCTGGGGCTGCCCCTGGATCCCTGGAAGCATCCAAGGCCGGGTTGGATGGGGCTTGGAGCAGCCTGGGATAGTGGAAGGCATGTCTGCCCATGGCAGAGGGTGGAACGAGATGATTTCAAAGGTTCTTTCCAACCCAAACCTTTCTGTGATTCCAGGATCCCTTGGTGTTGTGGGATTCCAGAGAACACATATTCCAAGTTCCAGGCAAATTGTAAATCCCTTCTATCAAGTGACCCGAAAGAACTGTTTTGACTGGAGCCCTGAGAAACAACAAACCTTTGAAGGGAACAAAGAGGAAATTGGTGATGGGGTTGCCCTTGGGGCAGCCTAGACAGGATCATGTGCCAGAAACGTGCTCTGCACCACAGAGCCGCTGGCTCAAAGCACCTGGAGAGACCCAAGGTCATCCTGGAGGGTTTTGGAGCCAGAGGTAGAGAAGGTCTGAGGCTCACTACACCCCACGTGCAAAGGAGAAGCCGGGGGGTTCAAACGATGCCAGGAGTCGGTACAAAAGCCCAGCTCCTCTTGGCACCGTGACAACCTCTGCTGTGCTGGATGTTCCAAGGACAGGATTTGCACTCACTGCTGAGCAGCGACTCCTTACACCCCTCCAAGGCTCTCTGTCCCCCGTCTCTCACCTCTCAGCAGTGCTACACTTGCTTCCAAACCCACTGTTCCCCCCAGCACACACGGCTGGAGCGAAAGGCTCGGGGCCGACGCAGCCCAGGCGCCGACAGCCTCGCCGGGCGCTGCCGGAGCTGGAATGCACCGAGGGCCCCCGGGGACACGATCTTCCACTCGGCTCTTCCTCTGCAGGATCCAAAATAACAAACAAGAAGGAGCCTTTGGCCATTGTTTTTCGGGGAAGGGGGGTGACGGGGAGAGGGCACGCGGCGCAGCCTGCCAGAAGGCATGGCTGAGCTAAGGAAGTCCTGCCTGGGCTTCGCTGTATCCGCTCCTCTCCAGGAGGGGCGGGGAGAGGCAGGAAGGAGAGAAAATAGAGAACAAATGATCCTATAACCCTTGAGAGAAACCTGTCTGCTCTCGGAGAGCGTATTTAGCCCAAGCATGCAGCGCCTCTTGCTATACAAAAGAAAAAGAGGAAAGAAAACCCCGCCAGTTCTTCCGCTACCATGTTCTACCACTGAAAAAAAATGGGAGGAAACAGATGTTAAGCTCTCCAGCATCAGGAAATTATCTCTTTCATGGGGGTACAGTTACTTCAGTGTATTTAGGTCAAACAAATAGGGAGTGAATCGTGACTTCTCCCCCTTTCTGTTTATGTCTCCGTAGACATTTCAGCCTCGCTGGGTGCCACATCCAAGGACCAAGGGCAGAGCTGTGGTTGCTCAGAGAGCACACCCCGAGGATTCAGCCTGGTGACCAAGTCCCTGCCAGCAGATCCCCACCTCACAAACCGCTGCAGCCCCTACAAAAACCCAGCATCCTCTGTTTCTGGGTCAAGGAGGATGGTTTGCTGCTGGGCCCCAGCCAGGCATGGCAGCACTTGATTGTTCTTTTATTCCATAGAGCTGGAAGGAGAAACTTGGGTGAAACATCTGCAAAAGGGATCTCCAGGCCATCAGCGAGCGCAGTTACGACTTTCCGGCGCTGCACTCCCGAAGGAGCACGGGGCCCGTGCCCATAGGAAGCGACCATAGAATTGAACCAGCATTTTACATGCTCTGCAAAACCCCTTCCACAGGAAGCTAAACCCCTTCATTAGGAGCAGGAGGCAGACAGGGGAGCAGTCTGAATCCCTTCCCAGTCAGGAGTGGACAGACATTATCAAAACACTGAGTTTTAGAATCACAGAATCAAGGTTGGATAAGACCTCCAAGATCGATTCCAGCCATCAACCCAGCACCACCACCACGCTGCCCACTAAACCGTGCCCTCCAGTGTCACATCCACACACTTTTTTAATATTTCCAGGGATGGTGACTATCCCACTTGCCAGCGGCAGAAGGACCCTGAAGCAATGGTTTGCTCCATCACTGAGGGCAGACTACCAGACAAGATAACCCCGCATTCCCCGTGGCAGCAGCATCTGCCACCAGTGGTTTGCACTGGTTTAAGCCAAAGCTTTTACAGTCCTGGATCTGCATTTGTGCTCCTGCTAATTCAATCTTCACCGGGCAGACGGATGGATGCACAGACTGATAGCTCCAGCCCCGTATTTATAAAGACGGAACTCAAAACTTCAGGCTGAGTAAATCAGTTCACTCATGTATAATTTAAACATTACTTCCTTCCCATTTCAGGGCGCTTTAGAGTTTGTGCGGTGGCTAAACACAATGAAATTAGAGCAGGAGACTCACTTTGCCTGCGGCCGAGGGAGAGAGAGAGTTGTTCCACCGCATGTGTGAGACAAACGGGGCTGGTGCTGGTGCTCCCAGGCAGGGAGCAGCTCCCTGCAAACACCACAGCTCCACACTGGAGGTGGGCTGGCACTGCAGGGAGGTGCCCGGCAGCTGAACAGGGCACCAGCCCTGGGCTCTGCAGCACAAGGAGCACCAAAACCTTACACCAAGCCAGGAACAGCTTTATACACACAGGGACGGCAGAGAGAGCCGGCACGCAGCTCCTTGTGCAAAGCTGAGCAGGAGAAGCTCGAGGAAAAAACACAGAGATATAAAAGCCCTGGAATACAACTGGAATGAAACAAGAACACAGACCAGTTCTTGCTGAAGGTGGATTTCAGACCAAGCCTCTCACAAAGCCCACACACCTCTGGCACTGTACCTGTGCTAAATGTTCCTCCAGACTCACACTGCTGACCCAGGAACTGCAGATGCAGATTCGCCCTCTGCCCAATGAACCACGGCACCATCACCCCTTGCACACTCCCCCACGTTTCCCCTTTTTTGCAATTCTAAATTCTCCTGCTCTACAGAAAATAAAACTGAGCTGAGTCCTGGAGAGATCCAAAAGGATCCTTTTGGTGCTGGCACCCAGGATGGACAGGGAGCCTGAAGAAGGAGTCATCTGCCAGCACTAGGTTGTTTTGATGCACAATAGCTGTTTCCCCAACCTCCCCAGCTATTTGGCACCAACTGTCACCATTCTAATACCAAAATGTCTGCCATTACATGCAGATTATTTAAGCTGTTCAGTAGTCAGTTGAAAGTAGTTAATTATATGTAAGAACATTTAATTACTATCCAGTAGCAGCTGTAGGTACTTTAATACCACAGTGATGAGCCAAAACACAATGGAACAGGCAGATTCGGGGTCTACACCCATCCACACCCCATTAATGTCAGCTGAACAACACTGAACCTCTGGCTGCCATCCTTTGGGAAGCAAAAACTTTGTGGTGCTTGTGACATTCCTCTGCATTCCTAATTAGTCAGTTTAGTAGAGATGCCTCAGGAACTTTACAGTTGTGATATTTCTTAAAAATCCTTGCCTTCTCCACAAACCCCTAAGCAAGAAAGCATGGTCTGAACATCACAGCAGAAATCAGTAGCCAGCGTTTAATTGTTTATATCTTGAGACAAAGATAGTGTCTAAATAATTGTCTATTGTATCCCAGAGACAGCACAGGAAAGCTCTTCCCCTGCAGGTCACACATGCTTCTGCCATAACATTTGCTATAAATAATCCTCGCTGAGCCAAGCTCTGGGCTAGGTACAGACCAAGGCAGCACTGTGCTCCTATCCGTTTCAGCGATTCGCCCTCCCCAGAGATTGCATATCCTACCCTATTGTTCCTGCTCAAATGTTTGAAAGAATTATTTTTTCCTTGTTTCTTTTGTTTGGGGAGTTTATTTATATTTCCTCTTTGACATGGAATTACTACTAGAAAAAAGGAGTGCCATCGTACACGGCAGCTCGCCAATGCCAGCGTCGAGATGAGGAGCGGGGGCTCACCTTGGTAGGATACTGCCACAGTTACAGAGCTCCCAGTCTGGGATTCTGTGCTAATGTAGGTCCAGCACATTCAGATCAGGATTGGAAACAAAGAGCTGGGTGCCAAGGCCAGCCCCAAATTCACATGCAGAGACTCGGAGCACATGCAGCAACCCGTTCTGCTCAAACATTTCCAAGGATTATTTCAGCAGGTTACTCAGCAACTCCCTGACACGGCCCTGGTGGTGTCAAAGGACATTTTACTTGTACTTTATTGTCTCACTTCCAGCCCTATTTCTACCTCCAAACAGATCCCAAGTGACCTGCTCCTCTCAGGCAGCTGCATGGGTGGAATTTCCCCCATCCTCCTTTCCCCTTTTCCTCAGAGCAGTTGGACACAACCACACGAGCACAGGACTGGACAGGGGCTGGCTGGATCTCAGCTCCCCATGCACCTCATTTTGGAAAACCCAACTCATCAAGCACAGCCTTCTGAGTCCAAGGTGAGGTATCCCCCAACTCTGCTCTGAAACTGGTGACAAGTCTCACTTTGGAGTCCCAGGTATCAAGTGTATAAACATCTTTGCTCACAGCAGCATAACAGTTCCTTGAGGAATCTTCTGCACTGCTTTCCAGTAAAATCAGCCCACTTTCTGGGTGTTGGAAGGTTTGATGTCCCAAACAGGCCAAGGACACCTGCTGTGCCTCTGTCCATCGCAGCATTCGGGATATCCAGCTCAGGAAGGCTGGTGGTCTTGCACTAAATTGCCTTTAGGCACGTGGAAAACTAATCTGGTGTTTCTAGAAAATCACAGTGACTGCCATGTGCCTGGCCTGCCCTCAGGCTGGGACTTTTCACCCAGAAAGGCACTCTTAGGGGTCACACAGAGAACTTCTGGGGGTTTGACACCTGCCTGCACCTTACTTTTCCCTCACGAGGTTGGTATAGAACCCTCAAGAGTCACAAGGTGCCTCCTAGACAGGCAGACACCTTCCTGCTGCCTTCCTCCTCAACAGCAACAACCAAAAATCATCCTTATCTGAATGCAGAGGCATTGCACACGGAACAGCAGCACCTGCTGAGCGCAGGCTGGCACACAGCGATGCTCTGCAGGAAGTACAGGCGGGTGGGTGATGTCTGCAGCCCAAACCCGGTGGGAATGCTGCCGTTGCTGAGTAATCCTGCATTTGTGCAGCCCAGCCCAGCCAGAGCTGGTCCTCATCTCCTAACCCAAGACTTCCAATCCAGTTTATCAACGCCAGCCCGCCGGGACGATCCCACAGGGACACTAAACCAACCAAGCCGAGGTGAAGGGACACCGGGAGCACAGCCCCTGTCTGGCCCATGCACGGTGTCCCCAGCGTGGCTTTGCCCTGCAAAAGGGGCTGTCAGCTCCCATCGCTCACGCTCCAGGGCCTGCTCGAGCCAGCCACACTCCGCTGGGCCACGCAGGGAACCAACATCGCATCCAATTAGCATCACTGCTGATGAGCTTTTCATCTCCTGCCTGTGCTCCCACCACGCTCCCCAGCCACGGGGATGGGGCTGTGCAGGCACAGGTGGCCACACAGCCGTGTCTCCTCTGCCTGCCCACTCTGCTCTCCCCAAAGGTGCTCACCCCTTTTTTTTAGGGTTCAAAACTCAGCAGAGCAGGAGCAGCTAAAGGTTCTCTTTGTCCCTGTTTATACAACAAAACCTGAATCCTTTTACAAGGAGCTGGGGATTGTGTTCTGAGTATTATGCACCTTTCTATGCCACCTTTTTCTATATTCTCTATATTCTATAGTCTCTCTAATGACTTTGTCTCACTTCCAGCTGAATTTTCAACAGCAAGTGAATTTATTGCCATGTGTGGCAAAGGTTTATACAAAAACCACAAGCAGGGGAGGATAGGACCAGTCACCCTGAAAGTGCCCATCCCCTCCAAGGTGCAGATCCAAGGATGAGCCCAGCACACCTGCAACTTTAAAACACAAACAGTTTGGGAACACATGCAGGCAATATCTAGTTTCTGCAGGAAATTGCACAGTGCGGATATCCAAACATTGCTATCAGGCAATAAAATAACATCTTCATTTGCCAGCTCATGTCACACAAACCTAAATGTTTTATAGGTGGCAGCGTTCAGGCAATGCTGAGCAGCAGTGATACCCTCCCATAGCTCTGGAAAGCCCTGGAGCTCCACAGCAGCCAGGCATGAGGCTGCAAATCCGTGGAAAAGACAAGGATATGAGTTCTGCAAGGATGGGCACCCTGTGGAGGATGCAGCGAGCCAGGGCACCCCAGCTCATGTTTCCTCAGGGCTGGGTTCAAACCCTGCTCAGCTGCTGCAGGAGCTGCAGGAACCCCCACACAGGCTCCACCAGGACCAGCCGCGGCTCCCAGGAGCTCCCCAGCACTGCCAGCATCCATAAAACCTGCTGAGCTCTCTGCATGTCCCTCCAGAGCTGTGCCTTCCATGTGGCTGGAGCACCCTTGGCTTCCAGGCCTGTGCTGGATCTTTGCTACGTGCTGACACATTTCCTTCCTGTAGTAAAATGACCTCCCATCCATAGGCTACTGCACCACCTGGAAACCAGAATCTTTAAGGAGTCAATCCTTCCTGCCCATCCCCCTTGAGAAGCATCAAAAGTGCATTCTGAGCTGTGGTCATGCCCAACCATTTGGCACACAGGCTGCAAAACGCCTCAGGACATCGGAATGAAGGCAGCAAATATTCTGACAGGTTACTGGTCCCAGTGACAGCACCTTCCCACAGCCACTGTGATTCACCGCTCACGTCACCAGTGTGGAAAAAGTGACCCCTTCTTCCTTCAGAGGAAACAACAGACGTGCTTAAACAAAAAAAAAATATAAAGAATATGGGCTTGTCCAGCAGAAAACCTGAGCAAAACTCAATTCCCACAGAACCAGAGGGATCTGCCATTGACTTTAATCCCTCTTTTTCTTGTCTGTCCTTAATTCGCTCTCCCTCTTCCCCACAGGAGCAGGCAAACGAGTGCCAGCCCAGCAGTGGCACTTGCAGAACAGCTGCTATTTCACAACTACCTGCAGCAAGAAAATCAAGAAACCTGACAGAGCGTGCTAGAAATAATCTCCCTAAAAGAGCAGTTGGGAAGGGCTGCAAAGAGCCATCCCTGGCACAGAGCAGGTGGGTGTTCAGTCCTGCCTGTGGACACAGAAACACAGCTCAGGCAGTGCCCCTCTGCCCCACAGCCCCCAGTGGGAGACAGAACGGGTCCAGGAGGGCTGGAATGAGGCAGGAATGAAGCACCCAACAAAAACCAGTCTTTGTGACCCTCAGGTCCAAGGCATCGCCCTTGTTTCATTTGTTTGCAACCCTGGCAGAAGCCTGTGCTGAACTTCCCTCCAAGCTGCCCCTCCCCTGGGTGTACGAGCAGAGAAGGGGCAAAGGAAGAGATAAATTAATTAAGCATTTTATCTGGGAGCTGGGTTATACGGTGATTTTGAGGCTTGTCCTGTGCAGCGCCAGGAGTTGGGCTTGTGGGTGCCTCCCAACTCAGGAACATGAAGTTCTGACCCATCTCTACAGCAGCGCAGCTCCACAGCCTCCAGACCAAACCTTGCTGTTATTTATCCAGCTTCAAGCATGGTGTCCCCACACCCCCACACCTAGAAATCACAATTTAAGCCATGTGAGGCTGCACCCCAGATCTCTACCACCAGCAAAAGAGCAAATAACAGCAGGCTCTGAAGGGTGCTTGGCTGGACTCTGCAGAAGATCCTGTCCCAGACTGCTGCTTCTCCAGAAACCCTCCTGCACACTCAGGAAATGGTGCAGCGCATCCCTAACCCAGCTCCCTCCCAGCCCTGTCCCACTGCCAGGGGGGAGAGCTGTGCTTTAACATCAAAATCAGATTTCCCACTGACACACTCCAACATGTATTTAGGTGCCTAAACCAAACTCAAATTAGGGATCTCAATATTCATTCTTGCCACGTGTTATTCTCATGCAGCAGAGGGGATAGAAAGAACCAGGGAAGGTCCTCCAACACCACCGAAATCCACGGCTCCTTCCTTCTTCCAGCAAAAGTCGCACCTCCTTTTGTGTGTTTGAGGGAAGACAGGCAATGCTCTGGATCTTCTGAACAGTGCCTCAAGGAGCATCCAGCAACCAGCCTGTGTTCCCCAGAGCTGTCCTGCAGCATCCTGCAGTAAAGCTCTTCCCCAAAAGAATTCTTCTTTAAGTTTCCAACTCTGTCTTATTAAACACACTTACGCTGTAGCTGTAAATAAAGGTGAGACTTTCCAGGAATCAAAGCAAGGTGCCTGGAAAGATTACAGAGTAATTATCACTCACAACGTTCCAGCCTGAAATCCTAGGAACAGACTCCCTGTATTTCCTAAAGACCATTTTCGTGGCCTTGCCCTCATCCTTTATGGGTGCAAAACCCACTGATCACAGAGGGGCATTGTGGAGTACAAACATGCCAGCCTGGATCATATAACTTCCATATAACCTGCTGCTTTGTCCTGTGCTCTGGACAAGGGCAAACCCTTCAGAGGAAAGAGGCAAGAACTTCATTAAGGAGCAATTATGGAATAACCTGTGTCTTGGAGAAAACCGCTCCTAGCTGTGTCAAACATGGGCTGGGTTCTGCCCTGAAATGTAATTTATTTACTTCCATTTTATACAAATATTTCTACCTAATGCAACTCATTATCTTCACAAAAGTTTATTTAAATACTTGGCTTTAATTATTATGGCAAGAAGTCACAGGGTCAATCATAGACCAGAGAGCGGCCACAGAGGAGTTCCTGCCCCTGGAGAATTACAGGCCCTGCTGCTGCATCCCAGAGTGAGAAAACATCAACCCCCGGAGGGTCAGAAGCAGATCTGGCTCTTGCTGCAGCAGATCCCTTCTGCAGGATCCCTGTTTGCAAGCACCAACTCATTTACACAGTTCCCAGCACCAGACCTGGCCAAAGCTCCCCGTGGGCAGCCCAGCTGAGGAACTCAGCTCTCTCCCTCCACAGAACCCTCCTGCCTCAAATGTTTGCATTTACCAGGGGCTTTTGTGGCCCCCATTTCCCTCACCCTCCAGCACCGCTCTCCATACCTGAGCTGCTGGGACAGCCCTGCCATCCTGTGCAGAGGGGCAGCACCTCATCCCAGCGACCAACTGCCTTTTTTCCTGTTTTTCCTTCCTCCCAGCAGCCCACTGTTAGGAACACGAGTGCAGCCTATTCAATCCCCATTGTTCCGTGGCGGCCGGAGCCCTCCCAGCTCGGGCGCTGTGTTTGCCACTGGGAAACCCGGAATTATTCCTTTATCATAAGTCATCACAGCTGATCCAGCACGGCCTGGCACAGGCCCACGCTGGAGCCCTGCAAACCTTCCAGAGGAAGATGTTCCTGCCCATGGAAGGGCTTGGAATGAGATGTTCTTTAAGGTCCCTTCCAACCCAAACCATTCTGGGATTCTGTGTTTCTGGTGGCTCTGCTTGAGATTCAGTTTGTTCACTCAAAATGAATTCAAAACCAAGCAGAAGGGAGTTTAAGATCCACCCTCACTCCCATTGGAATATTTAAGGTCTGGCCTTAAAAATCTGCCTTTGCAGGAATGGAAATGGTGTGACAATCGGCTGAAGGCACGAGGGCTGAGCCCTGGGATGGTCCCCCAACTGCAGCCCAGATCCAAACAAAGCCTCACATTGTCTCAGCTTTCATTTCAATACATTTTAACACAGGCCTTGTCTTCAAGGTCTGTGCCTTTCATTAACCACCTCCACAGGCAACTGAAGACAGAATTCATGGGAAGTATCACCCAAAATGAACCAGATCCACCTGGTTGTGGAGAGACCCTACAGAGACTATACTCAGACATTCCTTAAATCATTTAACTAAATCTAACTTTGAAATTTAACTGAAGGACTGAGGAAAAGTCACCCTGAGAACTACTGCTCAAAGCTCCCAGCTCAGAGCAGCAGAGCCCCTGGGAGAAACCAGGTCCCTGCAAAAGGTTCTTATCACTTCTCGAAAACTGGAGCAGCAATAACAGGAAGAAATTGTTTTGGCAGGACTTACACCACATAAAGTCGACTCATCAGCCAGTGGTGTGTAAAATCTCCCTGGAAAACACAGACAGGCAGAGAGCACAGGGTGCAGAGAGTGCAGAGAGCATCCCCCAGGCGCAGGTGGGCTCCCAGACACCCACCCTGGCCATGCTCAGCATTCCCACACCACGAGGCCACGCTCACCCTGCTGCCATCACCCCC